>JAYMFT010219824.1:0-25207 GCA_038088735.1 Panulirus argus | reverse complement strand
ACACACGCAACCACAAGAAAATGGAAAATACGAATTGTCAAGCGCCTTCGTATAACTACATCGTCAGGCCTGAATACAGACAGAGAGAACCAGAATACAATATACCAGCCGCCACTGGGCGGGGCCGGCAAATGAATTAAGAAACAGGTGAAGGTCACCCTGGGCGACCTCACCTCTCTCAAGGTACAAACTCAGATTAACCTGTGTTCTGGGAAATATATTCAAAACAAATTCACTTATAAAGTTATCTCACTTATATACACCAACAGTATGATTCCTATTAACATACCGCCTATGTTTTGACAGGAGACGATTGGACAGTATTCCTATCCATTACTGAGTTGTTGCATGTGATAACCTCAACAATGCTCCAGTCAATTTGATTAACAGTCTCTGAGGTGGACAAATACTACAATAGATTCCTGACCTTACATAACTATTCTGTTTAACCCTGATGTTACGAACATTACCTGTGTACCCAACGTAAAACTGATCCCACTCTTTACAGGGGATATTGTACACACAACCCTTCTGAGATGTTACAAAATCTATGATTAAGACTTTCCCTAACTGTGGTATTATTGCTGAAGACTAAATCAATATTAAACGTGTTTAACAAAACAGGAATTTTAAGTAAGTTCTCACATAAGGGTAATTGTTCTTTAGGTTGGACATTGTAAAAAGACCTTTCTAGCAAGATACAAGCTGAATCAAGATGTTTGGGATAATGTAATTCATGACCAATGTCATAATACTGCAAAGTTCATCATCAATGAATTCTGGACTCTCTCTCTCTCTCTCTCTCTCTCTCTCTCTCTCTATATATATATATATATATATATATATATATATATATATATATATATATATATATAAAAGCGAGACATAGGCAAGCGGGTCCAAGTTGAAGACCAGGAGACTGTCAGCGCCCCTGACACTGGCTGACGTCAGTGTCAGCCCGACACAGCCGCCCGCCGCACCGCTAACACTAATGATTGAGCCAACAAGTCAAGGGCCATGACAGCTCTCCTCAGCCTATGCCACCGTCAGCAGGTCCCGGGGCGTCGGCTGAGACACCGTGATGAGAGGGCCATGACTCGTGTTGTAAGTAGGTCGTTTACACTGAGGCCAGGGGTCGCCGACGACCAAAGCACGAGAGGGGGACGACTCACCAGACTATCCCTCCCTCTCACACACACACACATCACGGCCATCCCCACTACACCGGCCGAAAGTCTTCGAGGCACAGGATCCTTCCCCAGCACCCCTGAGGAGGTCAGCACCATCAGGAAAGCCCGGCTGAGCTATGACAACGCCCTCACCTCACACCTGAACGACAGTTTACATCCATGAACAAGAAGGAGCGACCCTTGAGAACGAGGGAAGAGTGGCCCTTTTCGTCTGAAGGCCTAGACCTTTAACCAGCCCCCTTAAAGCTCAGATCAAAGGCCATTATACTTAAAAACCGTGTACCGCTGTGTTCAAGACCGTACCGTACCGTAAGTGCTCGAGTCATTCCTTCGTGTTCAAGGATCGTACCACCCTGCTCAATGGGTTTAAAGCATTGGATATCAGTAAAATGTACTAAGCTGACTACCTTGCACCCGCCTAGTTCCCCATCAATACAAGCAACCTCTACGCTGCAGCAATAACTCTGTTCAACGCTGGTGTGCATCATGCATACACACACACACAAACACACATACACACGTAAAAGGGAGCCGTTTACTCATTCCCGCAGGACTCCCGCTGTGGGAGCCAAGCTAGCAGTACCCTGGCACGGAATGGACGGCCCTTCGCACGTAAAATATTATGTAACTAAACAAGGAGAAAACGGAATGGGACAGGATGTGGCGCCACCTGTACACCCAGAGCGCTAACTAGATTTACAAAATATAATACCGGAGAGGAAAGAGACCGAACTGTTAACTTTCCTTGACGTTAATACGAGAGTAGGAGTCGAGTCCACGGGGGAAGGGCGTTAGATATAGCACCTCACTACCACCACCACCACCAGTGAACACCGTAGCCAACAGCCAAGTAAATGTCAGTGCAAATAAACATTAAGAAAGTGGCGGCGGCTCTGAAATGAATTGGACGGCGACCCAGCGAGGTGTTAAATGGCAACATTGAAGCCCAGGCTGCCGTGCCGCGCTGGCTATGACCTCCATGGCTCCACATGACAGTGTGTGTGTGTGTGTGTGTGTAAATACAAGAGCGTCGAATGGAAACCTACAATGCTGAACGACACGGGAAGAGCTCAACAAGGATGTGGAAACAAGTACATACCTGGGGAAGTCTTCGATCCCACAACCCGGGCTGGGCCTAGGCTGTTGGATTTGGGCGTTGCTTGTCCAAGCTGTTGGAAGCCGCGGCCCTCAGGCCTACATATCCCCTACAGTCTGGTTGTTATGATACATTTTGAGCGTGTTAGTCCAGTCAGCTCTTAAACTTCTCTACAGTTGTGGCCGAACATCTTGGTCACAGGCAGCCCCTCAGAGAGGGAAATTCGATACGAACGCCACAGTGGCGACGTCACGTGATGGAGGGAGGCAGGAGATGCCTCAAGTGGGACCTCACTCCTGAAGGTACACCCAGCCTTCGAAGGATGATTTCCTCCCTACAGGGGCACACGTCATTACACGACTCCCCAAAGGAGGGACACTTCACATGGGACGCTGATTTTTATTCAAGGAACAAGTTCTTCTTTCTTATGGACGGGAGATCAACATGCTATTGGTGAGACTGGCAGTTCCTCTGGTGCGGGCGATGACGACAGCAGCAGTGCCCGTCTCACCGTCAACTGCAGCAGTGAGGCGCCCCTTCAGCCAGCAGGACTTACCTCCCCACAGCACCACGGACCTTTTAAGAGTGAAGTGTCAATACAGCAGAGAATAGTTCCGTTCTGATTCTTCAACTGCGACATTGTGTCCTGCGATTTCTTTGTACCGGGACACTGGCCAGCTCCAATATCTGTCGCCGCGTTTTACGGTGACCCTCTCTGTCTGTCCTTCCCCGGGACACTCCTGCCCTAACCCAGGGTCCTCCTCGCCAGGCCCCCCAACATCACCAGCCTCACATCCAAGTATTTTTGACTTCTACAGTCTCCAAAATGTATAACTTTTATTCGTTCTTGATCCAGAGGTTCCTATCTGATATTTGATCACTTAACCCACATTTTCTATACCAAAAAAGTCCTTAAAGTAGTATTTTGTCTTAAATTCTCAAAAGGGTACTTCCCTAAGCCAGTAGCCTTAGTTAAGGCCAGACGATAAGGCGTGAGGGAATCAGTCCACAGTGTGCAGCAGCGTTCGTGGGCCTGGCACTGTGCCACCACTTGCCTGCCCACGGCCACCACAGCCCGACACATCTCTATCACAGTCCCAAAAATCCTACCACATCCCTACACATCACCAGGACTGCAGTGTACATTCTGCCTCGCTCGCTGTGGACAACACTCCACCACACATCCTCACACACCGCCAAGTCTGGCTCAGCCCACACCCTCCGCTCACACATGCTACATCCCCCACCCCCCCCCCCCTTAAAAAAAAAAAAAAAAAAAAAAAGTATCTCTCCTCTGGTACACTTGTATCGCCTGCAGTGCAGTACATTTATTGGGCGTGAAATCTGAATGGAAGGCAACACTGTTAGGGAAAATATCAAAACAATTTGTGCAAAGTTCCTTGGCCTAAGGCGGGGTTTTCTTCCAGTTATGGGTCAGGTTAAGTTTCAAGTTAAACTGTTTCATGAGTGACATCAAAATCATACAACAGTTATGGGCCTTATGCCATTAACTTATTCTGAGAGCAGTGTTTTTCACCTATGTATGACGGAGGAATCCTGCGAGAAAAATGTAATATCTTCTGGAACCCCGGTCTCCAATCACTCTTTCCCCTTCTTGACGTAAAATCTAGCAGCTTAATAATGAATTTTGTAACAATCATCAGCCAAGTTAAAAGAGTTCCAATTATAAATCATAAACTGTTGGGGGCTTCAATTAGTTTTTTTCTCTATCAGAAAATTTCGCAGAATCCCTGATGAATCCCCACGGAATCCTTGGGCTTCTAGGGAACCCCGACTGAAAAACAGTGAGTTTAGGTGCTGGGGAACAACTAAACAGAGTTTTATGAGTATCTGATTTAGGGTTTTCAAGTTGTGACCAAGGCAGTATGAAGGACCGCGTACCTCTCGCAACGACATGCGACCAAAGAGGAACTGACAACAACACATTTCTTAGTGTCTATCATTCTACGCAAGCAACGCAATGGAGTCTCACTGTAACCTTGAGGGACACGGAATAACTGCTTTGCTGCAATGCTTTTAAAATCAAATGATCCATGACAAAATGCGAGGAAACACTCTACTGGACTTAGTGCTTACATAAGATGCATATAATTTGCTTTTATGAAGCTGGTGGAAAAAAAAGTGGGGTAACTAACCATAAGTTATTTAATTCACTGTATCATAAAGATAATTTCAGAGTAGGAAACACCGATAAAATGTCGGGATACTGGGAACAGAAACTGGATCAGATGTAGACACAGCTTGAAGACATTTGTAACTTTACAAACAGTAAGGGTGTTCCATGCAACACTTGTGTCGCGTGCAGTGCAGCTCACATCAAGAGATACAAAGAAAATAGCAGTATGAGTTTAAAGGGATAGAAAGTGTATAACAAAAGCGCACACAAAAGTTCTTCAGCGGAAGTCATAGAAAACTGTATCAAACAATCACCAGATGATGTCATGGCGAATATTTCCAACAGATTTACATCGCGTCTAAAACAATTGCTCTTATGATATCAATTAAGAGAATAAGATTGTTCAATGACAGTATATTTGCACGTATTCAAACTCCCTTCTTTTCAGATGTGAGTCTCCTGAACATCTGGAGAGTGAAAGTGCATCAGGACGTTTTCTATTCACACTTTCCTACAGAATTTCCCAATCGGTATACTCTCTCCATACCGCATGGTCTTCCTTCACTGCTATTCTGCCGGCTGATGTGCCGAAGGGAGCGATCCCATCTCCATCTATACTAGCGAGTGGGAAGGAGCTTCCTGCTTTACTATTCCGTCTCCTTCTACAGAGGTAGGGGAAGGACACTTGTTTTACTACCCTGTCTGAGGTATTGACATGAGAGAGCATAAGCCTTATACTTTACCATCCTGTCTCCATCTACACAGCTTAGGGATGGAGGACAAAACTACTGTCCTCAAACAGAAAATCCATCACTATACAGCAGGTCTTCTGTTATCTGCTGTTCTCACGAATAAAGGAATTCTAGTCTCTTCGAGAGTCGTGGGGGTACGTACGTACGTACGTATACGTAGGTAGGGAAGGCAGCAGCTCTCGGACCACTGAAGCTTTGGCTTACCCGCTTCCTCTGTCCCCATCTTGTAGTGCTACACACACAAAGACCTAAAACACGTGTGTGTGTGTGTGTGTGTGTGTGTGTGTGTCGGGGCCCCGGGACATAGTAGGACACAACGGATCCTCCGCCCATGTCCCTAAGTACATTACTGGTGTACAGTTCAACGGCAGAACTTAATTTGCCCCAACTGTAGCGAGCTTTGTCTCAGTAACCCCATCACTCGCGCTAAGTACCACGCCAAGATAGGCCTCTACCTGGACTCCATCGCAGGGGCCCGGTTAGAACCCAACTTGAGACAGTGTAATACACCAAGCCAGACACATACATATTGCAACATCTCAGTGACTCCTCTTTCAAATAATGATACCCGTAGACTCACTCGCTGCCGGATCGTCTCCGTGAACATATGGTCACTGTCATAAACTGACCGGCAGTCTGGAGGTACTTCAACCCCCTCCTGACAACCTTGCCTCTTCGCCCTACTTAGCTGCATGACCTTCGTAATTACCAAATCTCTCAAGTCCCACTTTACCTCCCCACCCCCCTTTCACCCGACATTAACTCCCCATCCGGCCCTCCCTCGCCATGCATTATCTCCCCACCGTCCCCTCACTCAACGTAACCTCCCCAACCGGTCCCCCCACCCCCTCACACCATCCTTCTCCCGCTCAAATATTCGATAGCTGTCGAGGGCATACTGAGGCCCAAGACTTCCTGAATTTTCAGAGTAAATCATGACACCTTTCTCCCGTGTGTGCAGCCTAGAGAATGCTTCAGTAATTTCAGTTGTTCCCAGTAATCTCTAGCAACGAGTCAGTGCAGGATGTTAATGTTCCGTATAATTTCTACTCCAGACAGTCACTGTGGAGCTGTTTCAAGTCAACCGCACATCTGCACATTTTCCGGAAGAAAGGGAGATGTCAGCAAACAATAATAATCTGGCCTGGAGAGTGCGAGCGCTTCGGAGTGCCATTTTCGATATTGCTTCCCTCGTCTTCAAGGTTCACGGAATCCAGCCTACCATCTTCCCCAAAATTTACAGACATATCTCCCTCCTGTCTGGTCATCTGCTTGCTTCCCTCACTCTGTCCACACTGGGCTCTGTATGTTTCTGATGCCTTATACAAAGACATACGGCCCAGAACAGAGTGGTACGTTGCTATAAGCATTTCTCTACATTCTTTGAAAAGAATCTCGTTATCTACTGTCCCTGCCTGAGGTATGGTCATTTGACGAATGACTTAAGATCTTTTACCCTTACGTGATATAGTGATGCTTACATCCTGGACTCCGTAGTAAATTTTTCTTCAATTCCGCCAAGAGTTAAAGTTTATGTCTCCACTGGGTAGGATGTTATTTTCTGTGGTCCACTGCAAGACTTTATTGGTACCCGACAGTGGTATACGGCAAAGTGGAGAGATAGGTTTGTAATGTCATGGTAGGTGGCGCTGCTGGCAGTATTTACAACCATCTCCACACGGGCGAATTCCTCTTCTGCCACCTGCATGTCCAGTATGTTCCTGCAAGAGCCATAACTCTCCTGAAGGAGTACCGGCAGACCAGGGGGCTTCGATTCCCGGAAGACGAGGACCTATTCGGCCGGTGCGTGGGGGACGTCACCTGACCAGACTATCCGCGTATTCATCTTAGACAAAAATATTCGGTTCTGCGATGCACACCAGCCCGCGGCCCCACCTCACACCTGCCATACCTCATGAGGTTTTATAATGGCAAAAACACAGGGAGACCACGCATGCTCGCCAGCACGAGAGAGAGAGAGCGAGAGAGCAGAAGATGCACCTCCCATACACTGCTTTTAGGTCGTGCTGACCCCACATTCCAACCCAAGGCGGCAAACATCGCCTCAGACTGACAGCGTGTGCGGGGATACCCACTGCACCGTCAGTATACCCGCCTGGTGTGCCACATCACGCACGCTCAAAGTGCGTATATACCTCCTCTGACCCAAGTACCATACTGGACCTCACGCACACCTTGCGTTTGGTCCAACAATCTCGCTTCCTCCATAGCGCCATCTACGACAGAGCTCCATTGTTGCTCCTTTGATCTGTCAGGCTCTTTGAGGCGAGGGGAGGCGGTCCGATGGCCTACATACCCTCCCAACGTGGCCGATCCGGTACACTGAGTCCGTATTTGCCCAAGACCTTTTCAACTCTCGTCACGGTACGGTCCGAGAGAGGCTGACAATACCCGCACACAATGGACGCGGCAGTCTCGCGTCGCAGCATCAGGGATCCATAGAACACGTAATCTTATTACGGTTGATTACATTCCCATACGACCCCAAGGCGTGTGATGTAAGGCAAAAGTTTAGGACGGACGGGTGTATAGCTGGTTTTGGGGGGTTCGTCTCTACCCCCGCAGTATGACCTGGTGGTGAATACCTAGTATAATCTTCAGGAGTCTTCTATCCCCAAAGCCTGGGCTGACCCCTGGCTGCTGGGTTGGACCGTTGGTCGACTAAGCTGTTGGAAGCCGCAGCCCGCAGGCCCTCGTAGCCTCCACAGACCTGCAGCAAGGAGTTCCTGAAATCTGTTAACAGCCACAGGCCTCATGCCACCATAACGGGCACATCACGCGCTGCTTAAGTCCCGCTCAGTCCAGCCAGCAGCCGTTAAGCGTTGCAGGTTCCTTAGACCCCCGTCAGCAGCAGACTGAAGAGCGTCTGGCCCCCGACACTGGCAACATCTGGTGGCAGTCTACAGTACCTTACACAGCGTAAGATAATGATAGCCTTCACGCTGGAACACAAGCTTAGGATCGTGGCGCCTCGCCGAGTATGATCCAGCCATGACATGATTTAACATGATGATAAAACCGACCTTTAAGAGTTCTGACTTGTCCAATCATCACACCCAAGTTTATAACCTGTAAAATAAAGAACCTCGCCCAGATGGATCCTAAAAGAACACGACTCAGCGACGTCAGTTCCCCAAGACGTCGAGCGACTGGTAAGGTGCGCTTGAGGCGAGAGGACGGAGTCGCGACCCCTCCTCGAAGGCCGTTCGCACTCAAAGCAACAAGCCCCCCTCATCACGGGTCATGAATCTCCTTAAGCATATCCGAGAGATGATGACCTTCGGCAGCCATTTCTTCTGCGTCAACAAAAGAACCATTACAGTTCCTTGGCGAATATCTGGCGAAGTCTTTGGGGGCCTTCACCTCCATAGCCCGGGCTGGGCCCAGACTGTTGGATTGGGTCGTTGGTCGACCAAGCTCATGAAAGCCGCAGCCCGCACACCCATATAGCCCCCAAAGCCTGGTTGGTCTGCTACACTTTGATGAACCGAGCATTCTGCCTTAGACGCACTGGAAACAACCATCTACAACTACCCTGCCAACAATCAGTCAACCAAAAACACCAACCATCCAACCCAACAATAATCCACACATGATGCAACCACCTAACCAAATCATGAAAGAAACCAACACATTCTAACCGCTGCACCAACCACTTAAAAATGAACAGACAAGCTTGTATGCACAGCTACCGTTCAACTAAGAGAACCACCAGTCGACACAAGGACCATTCAACCAACACCCAGGGCACTGTGATTCCGTTGGCCTGCGGGACGCAGCCTCAAACACTCTAAAGGAGCAGAGAAGCAAGACGGCAGCTTGGTTGGAGACGAACTGAAGTGGTAGAAGACCTCCGAAACCACCGTAAGGTAAACCATAATAATCGCACAGGTAACATATCAACCAACAACCCACCTACACCCAGACAACTAATTAACGAAATGAACCGATACATTGAATTCTACCGCTTCAAGCCACCAACACCAGACCCCACCCAACCACACGGGCCAAGAAACACACAACCTGGGCCACTTGAGGGGCAGAAGCTGAGGGTCTGGCCAATCAACCACAGGAACGTAACATGGCTCCCACCAGTCCCCTTCCACTCCCCCTACTCTTCGTTAAGAGCACCATATGCATAATTCTCCTCTCTCACACGGCGCTCTCACAGGCCACGCGCCTCGCACACCCCCTCCCTCTCCCTCGTTCCAGCCATCCGCGCTCCCTTCGCCCATATACCCCTCCATCCATACATTCCTGAGGATATATACCTCTAGACCAGCGTGCTGAGAGAGCCCCTCCTCCCCGTAACCCCACAAGTACCGCGCCGTAAACCTGAAACAAATTTACACTGTCGGCCGTTGAATGGAGAAGGTTGAAAACCAGAGAGGGATCGAGAACTTGGCCAACGCTATCATCCCACAGGCGAAAGAAATCTAACGAACCTGAGGAAAGAAAACAAGAGGGGAGAGTCTGGTGAGAGGCCATATGTGAGGGAACACCCATGAGCGTCAAAAAGTGAGAGTGGAGAGAGCGAGGCAACACCAGACGAGGCCAAGTGTTGAAGGAATCCTTGATAGCGAATTGGAGAGTGATGGCAGCGTGGGGGAGGGATGGAGGGGAGTGCTGCAGAGGACCTGAGTCCGCTGCACGGCTACAGAAACGTTAACAGCAACCCAACTTAAACCTTTACCCTTGAATAGCACAATACGACCAATCGGCATGATGGCCTGGCTTTTGACCTGATCCTTGAAGGGCTGGGTCAAAGGCCAAGCCATCGTCCCCGAGGATCTCACCGTCGAACCCATGGAATTAAGCAAGAAGAAGCAGACTCATTGGAACCCAAAACGTGGACGAGACAGAAGGTAAATAACTCCGAAAAAATTGTGCAAAAGTGTACAGAAACTACAACGTAATTCTCAAAACAAAACAAGTGAAAAACTGACATATTTTCTTTCTTTTCAAATATAAAACTGAACGTAAAGTTAACGTTACTGATGCCTTGCTAGTCTCCCTAACACCGACGGTGAAATGACTATATGATAAACACCTCACTAATTACGGCGATCATTTCATATGAATAAAGATATATAACACGAAGCAAAGTCTCTATACACACAGTACGAATCCACCTAAAAAAATTCCCTCAGAGTCAGCGTATAGTTTCAATATTCACGATGATCGTGAAAATCTACTGACAGCATATCACAAGCTCTGTGGTACGCGTGTGGCCTGAGGTGTACATGCGTAAATCCTACCTCAATATCAGCTTCCGGTGCAGGGAGAGGAGACGGTCTATCAAATCATTAATCCCACAAACTCTGATCAAAATGCAAATACCTTATCAACACGAGTCATATACAGCTAACATGTACGTCGGCAGAGACAGCGGTTTACCAGATACCACACCACCACACCCCTGCCAACGGGGTAACCTCGAACTGTGTGAAGAACGGTGAGAGTAAGAGAAGGAAAGACTGGAGGAAAGTCCTTCAGAAGTTAATGGAAAACTAACTCCTCACACTTCTGATACACAGAGCTGAATACACACAATCAAATCAACGGAGGCTGTACTTACAGTAGACACACGAGGCAGGTTCACCCGACTGCCACATTACCTGAAACCAAACAAAAAACATTCATTAGTAAGAGGAAACATTAATCAGATAAGGAAATACATCAATAAAGATATCTTGAAGTATAAGGAGTGGGCAGTCCTCACTGGCAATGTAACACTATCGTGAGGACACCTGTGTTACCGTTGGAGAGTGCGGGGTGGCGTAACAGGCTGGGGTACTGTACCCTCCTCCCTCAACGACTTACCTCCTCCACCTGCCATCTCCAACAACTCTCCCTCTGGCCCTCCTTTCCCTCCACCCTTCTCCAGAGTACTAGACTAGACCCCTCCCACTGGTCCTCCCCTCTCACTCCCTCCTTCCAGAGTACCAGAAGCCTCCCCCTCTACTCCTCCTCTCCCTCCACCCTCCGGACCCGGTCCCCCTCCCAAACCCTAGCAATTGCCACCATCTGCCTTCCGCCGTAACAGCTCTCCTCTGCACCACCAAGCGTCACTTGGATCTAACTTTTCCATATTACATTATTCCAAGAGAAAGGGAAACACAGCCAGGTAGCGTAAACAATGACATTACATGTTGGGTTTACCCGCCGTACGAGACGAGACGTTAGTAGAACTGCCGGGTTCCGTACAACCTTCGAAGGCCTGGCATTGATCAGGGCCTACCGCCCTCAGCCAGCCTGTGTACCAGTGGGCGGTGTGGGGCCAGACGGCTGGGCGGATGGGCGGGCGTCTGCCGTCGGCGTCGCTGGCCCGCCACGCTATCCATCCTCCCAGGGTTATAAGGAATTCCTCAGCTTCGCTAATTCTCCTCGCTCTTCCCTCATCAGGCAGTCAACACATTGATTTTATCATCAGGCTGGCTCACGTCCCCGCCCACTGTCCCCAACTAACCCGCTCGTGTCCCCGCCCACTGTCCCCAACTAACCCGCACGTGTCCCCGCCCACTGTCCACACCTAACCCGCCCGTGTCCCCGCCCACTGTCCCCACCTGACCCGTCCGTGTCCCCGCCCACTGTCCCCATCAGACCCGCCCATGTCCCCGCCCACTGTCCCCATCAGACCCGCCCGTGTCCCCGTCCACTGCCTCCACTGATTAACTAGACTCGTCTGTGGTGTGTCTAAGTCAGCCCTCGCAGAGTCTGACTGATGCTCCGCCATCTTGGAGAAAAACGTTCATCTGTTGTCTACCTGAACATGTGAGTACCACGGCACGACCCGTGGGTATGAAGGCGTGGTGTTTGACCTGATCCACGAGGGTCAAGTCATACGCTACGCCAGCATACCTAATGATCGTGCCGTCGGGCTCAAGGCCCGCTCCTTCATGGTCAACAGGTTAACTCATACATCTGGAGGTTCCGGGGTCCAGCGGCAGGGTTACATTCGGAGCGGGAGCGACAGGAGCGAATCTTAAAATGTGTCCTTGGGGTTACCCTGCTACTGACGGAGGTAAGGAGGGGAGGGGAGGTATGAGAGAGAGGGAGAGAGGAAGAAGGTGGGGAGGAGGGGCAATGCAGCCAAGCCAGGGTATCCCAACCCCTATCACTTACGTTCCCCGCACTCAGTAACCACACACCCTGTCTCTCCTCACCGCAATGTTGCTATATAACGTGTAAATGTAAAATTTGTTGGGAAAGACGAAAAGGACAGCATCTCTTACTCGAATTCTACACTTTTAAGTAAATATTCACACGTTCATAAAAGCAAACGGTCCGTCCTCATCAGTGACTACCAAAAAGCATCCATCGACTAATTTTAGTCGGTCTAGGGAACACGTAAACTAATTTCAGTCTGTACCATCAAAATCGAACCAATTATCAATATGGCAACAGCATCAGTACGAATAATGGAGCAGGACATCGATTCCGAGTGCGAGACGCCCCAAAGAATTCTGCATTAAAAAGAGAAAATGTGGAAGAGGTTAGTTTGATTTTCAATCTCCTTACGGCGAAGCCAAGACGAGAAAGACTCCCACCTAATTTCCTGAGAGGAGCTGGCGAGCGTCTTTATACGGCGCTATACATCTGGCGGTGTTGCCCGCCCCGCCCGGCATGACCTGCCGTGCCGGGGGTCCCACGACGAACACGCTCCGCCAGTTGGGTCTGGTTGGAGCGCGGCCGCCCTTCAATTCAAACCCCTTCAGGATGGCGTTACAACCTTTAAGGACTGACGGCGTAACCTTGACCTGACCCTGGAGGGTCAGGTCATCATTATCAAGGGTCGCACCGCCGTTGTGCTCATGAAGTTAAGCTCGTCTGAGTCTCTTGACGGCAAGAGCAAGCAGACGTTACGGACGCAACGCGTAACATTCCCTCGCCGGACGTCTGCCAAACTCTACCCAGCCGAAGTGTGACCTTCTCAAGCGTCAGGTATCATGCGCCTGGCCTTGTACAGGCTCGTCCTCCAGTAAACACCGTCCCTAAGGGCAGCTGACGTCGTCTGGGAACCTCACTTCATAGTGTAATGACTTCCCTGCGAAGGTTCACAGCCGGACGGGTCTTCGCAAAGTCTGACACTTACCAACCAGGCCCACCACCAAGCCATCTAAAATTCTGGTTCTGCCAACAACTCTGGCATCTAACGAGCGAACGGTGCCGGGTCTGCCGTCCTCAAGCACCACCCTCCACACCAGAGCTCCCCTTTCAACAGCCGTGTTTACAATACCGAACGCAGGTGCAGCAGGAGTGGCCACGCGTGTCCAGCACAAAAAACCCACGTGTCGCTAGAGAGACTCTGGGTGGAAGCTGCAGCCGGACGGACGGAACACAAGTGCCTTTAGTGCCTTTATAGAAATAACTGGTCCATGTGGTGATGATGCTGGGGTTAGCGACTGACTGACTGGAGTGAGCTTCAAGCATGACCCCTGACACGGCCTCAACCCTTACCTTGATACACACCTCGCCCGAGGATGACCTGAAGATCGCTGAAGTCCTGCAGGAGACACAGGGAGACGTTAGGGTGTCCTATACTCTGCTGTAGGAACGGATTCTCTGGTTCCCAGTAGCTATCGCTGGAGTGGACTGAAGATCTACTGGCGTCCTCCAGCACAGACAAGGACAGTATCACCGTTGATCTCCCCAGCCCGGCCCCCTCCGCTCCCCTGTTGGCATCCTCCGCTCCCCAGCCCAGCCCCTTCCGTTTCCCCAGGCCAGTCCCCTCCACTCCCCAGGCCGGTCCCCTCTGCTCCCCGGGCCAGCGCCCAGGCCAGCCTCCAGGCGGGCCCATTCACCACACTCGTCGCCACGTCTTCCACAGCTAATAAACACAACTAAGCCCCTTTACTGGCCCGCCCCCACACGCTACTCCTCTCCCTCATCCCCCCCACCATCGTGTATCGACTCCCCCTCCTCCCTCCCTCATTACTTGACATTCATCGTGTGGTTGTGTTCTCTCCTGCTCCTCCTTCCATGTACGGTCTCGCCTCTCCCTTACGCTAACCCTGAGGCAAACATCCTCCTGACAGTTCTGTCTGACAGGTGCCAGTCAATACTACACTCACCCTTCCGTCCTTACCCTCTCCTACACCCCAGCTTGGCCTATACTCACCCTCCCGTTCCTACATCCTGGCTACCCTTGCTACATCCCAGTACGGCTTAACACTCACCCTAACACCCCGCTACACCTTAGCATGGCTTCACATCTCTCATCGACCCGGCTACCAACATTCCTTATACATACTCCCTCTGGTAGACTATGGCTGCTGTTGCTAACCCTACACCTGCCCTCACATTCTCTCCCTCCCCCCACTCACCCATACGCACCTCCACACACTCATACACCCACTAAACCATAGCAAACTCCACAAGTACATCAATCAACCAACAAATCCCCAACAGTATGGTTAGACGAAGACCTCCTCTACCACCCACTGCCTCGTCAGCTGCCTCCACTCTATATCTACCGCTTCCTACAAGGGACGCAAGACCTCTATGGTTCTATGTTGACCTCAAAGCCTTCCACCTAATCAGCCATAACATTACCATCAATAAAGCCATCAAACTTGGGCTTCGGAGGGGTCCCATCCCATGGGATTCGGCCCTGAGGGTGGTCGGGCTGTCCGTTCCCGAGGGGAGATCTCCACCTTCCAGTCCGTCACCTGTGGCATATCCCACGTCACAGACACTGGACGCTTTAGTTCCCCTCATCCCCATACACGACTCCATGACAGATGCAACTGCTCACTGGAACTACCTCGACAACTCTTCCTCTGGCGTCAGCCATGACAACAGCTCACGCGATTACATCACCCCCCAAGAACACCCTTCAAAGATCTGTGAACTGGACCACCGCCAACAACGTCCCCATCAAACCATCCGAGACCGAAGTTATGCACATCAGCCTCGCTCTCAGCATCGTCCCAAGCTTTACTGTCTCATTGGGACCCAGTCCCGTCCACGTTCTTCACTCCATCAACTTCCAAGACTGTCCCAAACCCTACTGTCTCACTAGGACCCATTTACTCCCACATTGTTCAGTCCACCAGATATCCTCCCAACCTTCCATGAAGAATCAAAAACGTCAACATAACGTTCTTCCAAAACTCATCTACGTCTCCAGCGTCTGGTGTTCCTCCCTGTCCCCTAGACAACATAAGATACTACAGAAGGCACAGAAGAGGGCATGCAAGGTCATCTACTGTACCTCCTACACCGCGTGTCAGGAGGGGTCTCAACACACTGATTCTCTAGATTCCCTCCAGCCACCACGAAGAACTCATCCATAAGTCTGGGAAAAAGCTAAGGACCAGTCTCGCCACCGTCAGCTCCTACCAGATGAGATCCCTCGTCCCTAAGTTGCAGTTCGGCACCATAACTACACCGGCCCCAACCCGGCTTACTGAAACAGATTATGAAACAGCCCGCTGTACCAATCACCACCACTGGGACAACGTCAATAATTTGTGGGCCAACACACCCTAGTGTTTGTGCAAACACTTGTGAATACCCGACCCCTTTATAGCCTTACTGTCAATAATGTATATATTTTCTCTGTATATTTCTTAAGTTTGTGGGCTGCAGTTAATTCAATATATCATTAACAATATTAATAATTAATAAGAAATAATAAAAACTTAAAATTACTATTATAGTCATTATCATAACTTTGCAATCATATATTCACTCACACTCACTCACTCATCTCCACCCTTGCACACCCACCCTCAAACTCCCAGCACTACACACTGGCACTCACCCCAGCACACTACCTGTACTCACCTCCTCACAACCTTTGCCTCTCTACTGGCTCCTGGGCCCTACCCCTGGCCTTTAACACCTGTTGACCTTCTGTAGAGCACGAAACGTTTCGGCTTGCTGGTAATTCCCCTTTCCTCTCCCTACCTACCAAATGACCCCTTCCGATCTGTATCTCTCTCTTCAACGCTCCCCTACTCTCCCTCCACACACTCCCCTGCTCTCCCTCCATACGTAAGGTACGGTTCACCCTCCCACATTCTCCCCCTCTCCCTCTCCTCCCTCCTCCCCACACCCACTCTACAGTAGAGGCAGGAGCAGATCGATACCCCCCCAACCCACCCCCCCAACCCTGGTGTTCAATATTACTGGCCACCTTATTGGTGGCGGGAGACGGCACCCCGCTCCTGACGACAGCCCTCGACAGCACTCGTTACGCCATGACACTGGCTGTCAAGGTGCCGCGCCCTCCCCAGAATACCTGCCGCAGGGCTCCCCGAAGCAAGGCGCCGACACCGGGTCAAGAGAGGTTGTGGGGCGGCGGGCGGGGGGCGGTCTCCTCCTCCATGCTGAAAATGAACAGAACGTGGCTCAGGCCTGCATGATTCACGGCGCCGTGAGTGGGACGTGAATGGAACATGCATGACACATGCCAGCTGCTGTCATGCCATGTCAGGGGGCCTACTTTCATGCCCTCTTGGGTAAAAAGAGATGCCATGTTTATCTTGGTGACGGTACAAAGGGACACCTGGATATCATGTGCAGTGGTACAGCCAGCCGTAGTGACGGTACAGAGTAACATCTGGGTCTCAGGTACAGTGGTACAGCCAGCCCCAGCAACGGTACTGAAGATCAGTTGATTCTCAAATACGGAGGTACAAGTGGAAAATTAACATCCACTGAAACTAAACCAATAAAAAAAAATTATTTATAAAAAAAATCGAATACATGAATGGAATGATAAAAAATAGAAAATGAATCATAAATGAATCATGAATGAAAGTGAAGGCAGAGGAAGCAGCGTACCGAACGAGTGGGTCCGACGTACTGTGAAAGAAGGGAATGAAGGAACCAAGAATAAGAAATGCACGAGGAAAAAAGATAAGAAAAAATGAATAATAAAACACAAGAAAGCAGTCCTGGTAAATGGTGGCGCCGGCAAGACACAAACCAACTAAAAAATTCAAGATCTTACTCAAAGAATACAAAAAGGCAGTGACTCGGCCTTAAGACACGAATCCAAGGGACACATGGAGAGGAAGCCAACGGAATGGAAGCAACTGGGAGGAAGCCAACAGCCGGGGATCCAAGCCGACGAAATAGACACATCTTGGAGGAAGCCCAAACCCGGGGAATCAAGACGAGGAAACGGACACATTTGGGAGGAAGCCAACAGCCAGGGAATCAAGCCGAGAGAAACGGACACATCTGGGAGGAAGCAGCGGGGAATCACACTGACATAAACGGACACATGTGGGAGGAAGCGAACAGCGCCGTCGGAAACGGACACATATGGGAGGAAGCCAAGAGCCGGGAATCACGCTGACATAAACGGACACATGTGGGAGGAAGCCAACAGCCGGGGAATCAAGCCAAGAGAAACGGACACATCTGGGAGGAAGCCAACAGCGCCGACGGAAACGGACACATCTGGAAGTCAACACTGGGGATGGGGAGACCCAGGAGAGGCGGGGGCAGGGGGGGTGAAGAGAACAAAACAGCGTTCTGTGTTCAACAAACAGTTCCCTGAGCTTTCATAACACGTGGCACGTGATGACGAGAACTTCTAGAACACGTGGCACGTGACAGACCTCGTCATCATTACATCAGTCATCACACTATCATATTATCACCATCACCAACAGCTTCCCTCAAGACCACAACACTATGGCACCAACACCACGACTACCAGCGTCACTATCCCACGCCATCACTGCACGTCCTCCCGTCACAATCAATAATGAGCTGACCCTCACCAAAAAACCTGCCACACCATCAGAATATCACTGCCAGTGTACGTTCACCATCATCAGTTCCCAGCATCACCATCATCAAAGCTCCCACCATCACCATCACAACTCCCAGCATCACTATCATTACAGCTCCCAGCATCACTATCCTCACAGCTCCCATCATCACTATCAACACAACTCGCGTCATCACCATTATTACAGCTCACAGCGTCACCATCATCACAGCTCCCAGCATCCCCATCATCACAGCTCCCAGCATCAACATCGTCACAGCTCCTAGCATCACCAACACAACTCGCGGCATCACCATCATCACAGCTCCCATCATCACCACCAACAAGGCTCCCAGCATCACCATCATCACAGCTCCTAGCATCACCATCAACACAGCTCGCGGCATCACCATCATCACAGGTTCCAGCATCACCATCATCAAAGCTCCCAGCATCACCATCAACAAGGCTCCCAGCAACACCATCAACACAGCTACCAGCATCACAATCAATGTAGCTCCCAGCATCACCATCATCACAGCTCCCAGTATCACTATCAACATAGCTCCCAGCATCACCATCAACACAGCTCCCAGCATCACCATCATCACGGCTCCCAGCATTATCACAAACACAGCTCCCAGCGTCACCATCATCACAGCTCTTAGCACCAACACCATCACAGCTCCCAACATCACCATCATCACAGCTCCCAGCGTCACAGCTCTCATCATCAACACCATCACCACAACAAGCACCACTCTCACCAACATCACTCTATCCCCCACTACCATCATCTCTCCACCACAGTATACCCAAAACCGCTTATTCAGTACTATACGACCAACACCAACAATCTATCACAATTCAACCAACACCTGTCTCCAACAAAATACAATCAACACCACCTCTCAACACAATGCAACCAATACCACCTCTCCAACACTATACAATCAGCACTTCTCCAACACAATAAGAGCCACAGAACCACCTTTTTTTACGCAATATAAACCACTGCACCACCTCTCCAACAAAATACGAGGCACAGCATCACCTCTCCAACACCATAAAAGCTACAGCCCCACCTCTCCAACACCATAAAAGCCACAGCACCAGCTGTGCACCAGTGTATATACCCCGAGAGCAGGAGGTGTGCCTCAGTAAGACTAGCATCAGAAGGGCCAAGACCATCGCAAGGAGGAAGGCTGGTAACATATTGATCAGACCAGACGCCGCCGCCACCACCACCACTCCTGCCGGTCAATTTCCTCCAGACTCCAGGCTTTCTCCTGGAAGATCTCACCCCACGACACCATGCCGGCTCTATATTGCCTCCCCAGGACATCCTGCCGGCTCTATACTGCCTCTACAGGACATCCTGCCGTCTCTATACTGCCTCCCCAAGAAATCCTGCCAGTTCTAAACCGCCTACCCAGAGCATCCTGCCGGCTCTAGATACTGCTTCCTTCCCAAGACATCCTGCCAATTCTATGCTGCCTTTAAGAGACATCTTACCAGCTCTATGCAGCTTCCTCAAGAGTTCTTGCCGGCTCTATATTGCCTCCACACGACAACCTTCCAGCTCTACACTGACTCTCTAAGACATCCTGCCAGCTCTGTAATGTCTCCTCATAACATGTCGAGTTTAAAAGTTCTCGCCACACCCTGCCAGGTCTGGAAGGCCTCCCCAGACACTACCAAATCAAGAAAGGCTCCATACATACTGCCAGATCTGGTAAGTCTAGCCACAACCTGCTAGGTCTGGCAGGGCGGACCACACTCCAGAATATCCAGTCTCTCCACAAGCTGGAACGCCCGCAAGGACCCTTGCACCCTTAAAGATCTGGAGGGAACTCCTAAAATGCCCAAGAATCTAAATGGGAATCTCCACATCGTTGAGAACTATATCTTCCTTCGTGTATAATACTATAAAACTTTACCCTTAGAAAGCGAGAGCGTCTCTCCAGACTTTAAATGCCTGGTAGGTCTTCTTATATCCTAAAATGCCTGGAAGGCCTCCCCACTCACTGGAATCCCTTGAAAAGTTTCCCTAAACCCAAGAAATCTGGGAGGGGCTCTCCACCTTCCAGTAGAATCCAAGTATCACTGCATCCTAGAAAGGCTGGAAAGTTTCTCAACATAATCACATGTTCGAAAGGTCCCACAGCTGCCTGGAATGTCTCAATCTCAAGAGTGAAGAGAGTTCTACCAACATCAATGAATGCCTGGAAGGTGACCCTTCTTCATAGGATGCCTGGAAGGCTCTTTCCAATTTGTTTCTATTACTGTAAATGTGCTCTTACAGTTGACACGTCGGAAAGCTAACTATATACGAGCCGCTACAACTCACAGCTCGTTATATCCAGCAAAACATATGCAAAATCAACTGAAAACTGAAATCCCCTTGGGATAACTCAGCCTCTCTATATCTCTCTCTTTCAGCGCAAGAGCACATGATGAACCCAACACGTCACTCCAGCTGGAAACACGAACCTCTGGCGTGGAAATGGATGCAGAGAAACAACTTGAGCCAAGGTATACTCAGTGAAAAAGAACATAGAAATGCTGCAGCATTTTCTGTTTTTTCTACACAAGAAAAGCTTCAGTCATGAGAATTAAACCACTAAGCACGACGGTTTGACCTTTGCGTACGACGACCTGGCCTACAGGATGATCTTTAAGGGTCAGTTCAAGGGGTCACTGCATCAAGCCTGGAGATCATACCCTCGAACTAAAGGTCAATCTTCTGGACTATCGGTCCCGCTTTGCTGATTCGTGAAAACAAGTTTTGTGGGCGGCCAGCAACAAGGCTAAATCTTTGCTAGACTTCCTTGAATGTTGTGAAAAAGCAACACACAATCACACAAACGGGTCAACACGAGTGTAAAACTCTCTCCCCGTAACACACAAACAGTAATCATAAATAGCAATGACAACGTGGATGAGGTTAGTTGTGCACACTGCTGGGTATAACAGCCAGTAGACCATAACAGCCGCAGTAACTAGCCGAGATTGAGACAATAAAAATGTACTGGACGCGAAGTAACACGCGACCGCTGTCAAACTTTTCCAGCCTTCAGAGGATACAATTCAAGCCAACTCATGTCCAAACTTGGCGAAAAATGTAAATGTCAGGCTTGGCATTGTATTATAACCATGGACCGTCACGTACCACAACCATGGTCCGTCGTGTACTACAACCATGGCTCATCATCTGAAATATCGTCAGTGGCCTGCAGGGCCGAGGAGGAGGACCCTATATCTTACTCTTGTGGAAGTAGACACCGGATTTATGGGGCCACATCTCAACTGAGCGGGAAGCAGGGAACGACCTCTTGCTGGGGTACGGCTCCCACACGTGCGTGCATGTCAGGAGACAACCTCCAGCAGGGGGGGGGGAGGACCTGGGCACTTGCGTGCACCTCACTGTAAGGAGGCAGAGGACAGCCTCAAGCTGAGGTACAGCCCACAGTCACGCGTGCATGTCACTGAGGGGGAGGGGAAGGGGGGGGGGCAGGGAAAGACTTCTAGCTGGGGCAGGACCCAGGCAGGCGGGTGTGGGCCACCGCGGCGGCCCCACCAGCCTGGCCAGCCAGACCTGGTGTCGTCGGCGAAGTGGTGACACTGGACGTCTGGACTTACTTCAGTGCAGGGATCGTCACCAGTCTGGTGCTGCCTATAACCTTATGACACGCTCATCATCCTTCAATGTTCCTCCCCACCATTCATCTCCCCTCCCCATCACCCACCTCCCACATTGCTCTACTTCTCCTCATTGTCTCCGTTCCCCTCTGTCTCTTGCCACATCTTGGCCTCTTCTCCTTCTTGCCCCTGGTCTCCTCCTTTCCCCTTGTCTGCCTTTGCCTCTCCTAGCCTCCCAATGCCCCTCTTATCACCCATTACTCCTCCCAGCCTTCCGCTGCCTCTCGTAGCCCCCACTGCCACTCTTAGCCTCTCAATGCACCTTGTTGCCCCTCCTAGCCTCCTACTGGCCCTTGCTCTTCGTAGCCCCCGCAGCCCCTCCTAGCTTCCCTCACCACCTCTACATAGTTATTATACGTACTAAAATTACCAAACACACTCGATCCTATTCTCAGTATCCACACGACTGCATCAGCTTTACATGTCTGGATTTTTTTCGTCATAAAACCACACTAAATGTCCTGATCGTCCTATGTTTTCCTGGCGTGAAGGCAAACACTGGGGCATCCTCCTAACCTGCAAACGAAGGACAACCGTGATACAGTGAGGAATTGATTACTGCTGCCATACTGCCCACCATCCTCACCAGATACGCGAGACCCTCACAGAACATCTCATCCAGCCCAGCCAGGGTCTCCAGTGTGTCTTAGTAAAGAGGTCACCTCGAGGAAGGTCATGACCCTGACCCTCAACACAACCCTGATGTACTGGAGGCGTATGTGCCTCAGAGGGTTGTGTTACAAGACCTGTGCCCCACTCATCCCCAGATACCCGCTGGTGAAACAGGGCTGGAACTCACCATCAAGTGGGCCACAGGTAGCTGCCCTGGTGGCTCCTAAGGAGCGTTTCCACCCAATTTTCACTTGCGGGCCTCCGGCACCACCGCGACCCAGCCACAACTACCACCACACTGCACCCCACAACCACCTGGGGTGAAGGAAGGGTTCCAGTACACGATCAGCAGAACGTCCAGCCTCCCTACCCCACCAGCAGGTGCGTCCCCTGCCTACAGTAACCCTGCCGTCTCCCTACCGACCTGCCATGAACCCGTGCCACAGCTGGACCCAGCCCTCCCGCCCGACGGACGCCACCACAGGGACCCCGCTAAGGCTGGCTGGAGACGCCAGGCGCATCAGCCCTTGTGAGGCCCAGGCAGCGTGTGGCTCACCCATGCTGGTGCCAACCACGCCCCTCCTGCACCCCCACTCCCGCCCTCTTACCATACGACCAGATCCGACAACACCCCCACTAGAACCACCAACTCAGCCAACACCCCACCATAACCACTAGCTATGCCAATACCCCCGCCATAACCACCAGCTCTGCCAACACTCCCATCATAACCACCAGCTCAGCCAAAAACCCCACCATAAACACCAACTCAGCCAACATCCCCACTATAACTACCAACTCAGCAAGCACCCGCACCATAACCAACATCTCAGCCAAAGCCCCCACCATAGCCACCATCTATGCCAACACCCCCTATCATAACACCAGCTCTGCCAACATCCCCACCAAAACTACCAACTCAGCCAACATCCCCACCAAAAGTACCAGTTCAGCCAACACCCCCACCATAAGTACCAACTCAACCAACAACCCCACCATAAGTACCAACTCAGCCAACACCCCCACAATAAGTACCAGCTCAGCCAACACCCCTACCATAAGTACCAGCTAAGCTAACACCCCCAACATAACCACCAACTCAGCCAATATCCCCATCATAACCATCAACTAAGCCACCACCCCCACCATAACCACTAGCTCTGCCAACACCCTCACCATAACCAACAGCTCAGCCAACACCCCCATCATAACCACCAGCTCCGCCAACACCCCACCATAACCATCAACTCAGCTAACACCCCGCCATAACCACCAACTCTGCCAACATCCCCACCAAAGCCACCAGCTCTGCCACCACCCTCACCATAACTATCAGCTCAGCTAACACCCCCACCATAACCACCAGCTCAGCCAACACCACCAACATAACCACCAGCTCTGCCAACACACCCCACCATAACCAACAGCTTAGCCAACACCTTAACCATGACAAAAAGCTCTGCCAACACCCCCACCAAAGTCTCCAGCTCAGCCATCACCCTACCATAACCACGAACTCAGCCAACACCCGCACCATTATCATCAGCTCAGCCAACACCCCAACATAACCACTATCTAAGCCTGCACATCTCCCCTACAAAAACAGGTCGTGAGCCCCCCTACACAACCCCTACAGTACATCTCATCACTATGCTGGGGATATATGCAGCTTCTCCCAGCCACCTGTACACCCTCACCAGAGTGAACCTTGCATCCCCATCTACCGAGGGGCACCATCTTGGGTAGTGTGAACCTTGCCTCACCCTCATCCCCTTCTGCGCTGTCATCATAGAGCTAATGTGAACCTCGCCTCCCCATGTCGAAACCCTGAGGATAGTGTGAACCTTACCCCGGGTCGTCACCCTGGGGGTAGTTTGAACCTTGCCCCTCCCCATGTCGCCATGGGGGTAGTTTGAAACTTCCCCTCCCCCATGTCGTCATGGGGGTAGTGTGAACCTTGCCCCTCCCCTTGTGTCGTCATAGGGGTAGTGTGAACCATGCCCCTACCCCGTGTCGTCATGCGGGTAGTGTGAACCCTGCCCCTCCCCCGTGTCGTCATGGGATTAGTGTGAACCTTTCCCCTCTACCCCCCGTGTCGTCATGGGGGTTGTGTGAACTTGCCCCTCTTCCCATGTCGTCATGAGGGTAGTGTGAACCTTGCCCCTTCCCCGTGTCGTCATGGGGGTAGTGTGAATCCTACCCCTCCCCCGTGTCGTCATGGGGGTATTGTGAACTTTGCCCCTCCCTCCCCGTGTCGTCGTGGGGTAGTGTGAAACTTGCCCCTCCCCCCGTGTCGTCATGGGGGTAGTGTGAACCCTGCCCCTCCCCCGTGACGTCATGGGGTTAGTGTGAACCTTGCCCCTCCCCCCGTTTCGTTGTGAGGTAGTGTGGACTTTGCCCCTCCCTCTGTGTCGTCATGGGGGTAGTGTGAGCCTTGCCCCTCAACAGCTGATAGCTAACTCCGTACCTTATCTGGCCTATCTCCCTCCAATGCCCCAGGACAAGAGACACACGAACATACGCCTCTGGCCTCAGATGGACCTTGGCCCGGGGCCTGGCTGGCCAGACGGTGTCCTTGGCCTACCAATGGCCAGCCAGCCGGCTAGCCGCGCGCCTGCCCGCCCGCACACACGATATGGCCCTCTACCTTCTTACAGCTTGAGACAGCAGCAGAATGAGATACGTCTTCATTATTGCATATCAATAATGGCTTTGTCCCTTTCTAATTATCGACACGTTCCCGGGCGATCGATGCAATCAGCTCTCTCACCACCCCCACCACAGGACAAGAGTCATCCCTGCTGCAGCTCCTCCAACCACAATACCACCTGACCTACATGCAAGGGCACAACCACACAGATTACGGTGCTATCACCTCTCTCTCTCTCTATATATATATATATATATATATATATATATATATATATATATATATATATATATATATAAAGAGAGAGAGAGAGA
>JAYMFT010219823.1:0-41332 GCA_038088735.1 Panulirus argus | reverse complement strand
AGAGAGAGAGAGAGAGAGAGAGAGAGAGAGAGAGAGAGAGAGAGAGAGACTGATAAAGTCATATGAGAAATGTAGTATAAGCAATGCCCTACATAGAAGTGAAGATGTTATATGAGGGAAGTGACAGTTGAATAATGATAGCAATTGTGAAGATGAGTAAACCCTTTATGCTACATTGTTTTCTGTTCCATAATACTGAGTGAATACCGTAATTACAGATGACACTGTATATACATTGAAAAACTATTTCCTCTTATGCTGAATTGAAGTTATGCCAAGAAAGAATATTAGATAATCATGTTCAATGAAATTATGTTTTTCCTAAGCATTTCCATCTAAAGTCAGCTATAATGGAGCAACCTATATCCCAGCGTATCCTATATGTCAGCAAATACATATATCATTTCTGTGTAGTGTTTGTGGAAGACTGTGGGAAGAATAAAGAGAACAGACACGTAAGGGAGTGACTTGACCAAATGTATAATTAGTGATGGAGGGGAAGTGAGGAGAAAAGTAAAGAAAGCCAGCCTGCAGGAGAATGGGTACCTACACTTAACTGAGCCCTGCTGGCAAATCGCATCTAAATGTCTCTACAGAATCAATACAGGTTAGCTTTCTTACCTTCTTTGAGCATTTCCTATTACCTGATATGATTTAACTTATTTTGGATAATTTGTAATATGCAAAAACTTAATGATAATTCAGCACTTCTTAACATGAAAAAGATCTCCAGAAACATAAAGCTATTTACATGGAATTATATGCTTATACTTCCTTTAAAGGATATGTAAAAGAATCAGATTATTTATAAACATTACATATTTTGGCCTCCTTTATGAAATTCATCAGTTTGTCAACATTTACAATATTATCATATCTGACTCGGAGACTCCTATATTTTTTGCATTCCTTTATTACAAGTTCCATAGTAATATTGCAATAGCAAGTGTCACATACTGAGGGACACTTCCTCTCCATTACAGATCCTGGCTCAGCACAGTATGAACAAGTCTTAGATGACAAAGAATGACTCAAACTGAAAATTCTTTTTGAAGGAAGAATGCCATGCTTTGACACTTTTCTTTATCCTCTGAATTTTGTTACTTTTAAAGTTTCTAAGTCACATCTAGCTTACCATTTAAATCAAACGTAATTTTCTACTCTGTATCTAAAATAATTTTTCATTCTGCACATAAAATTACTGAGATGTATAACTCTTATATATTATTCACTTGATACAGCTATTCTAGCCTCGGCATCTGCTGTATCCTTAACACTGATACTAACATGTCAAAGACATTAGCAAGATACAACACTCTTATGCTCTGAGTGGATTTTTACAGTCTATTCATCAGCTACTTGCATTCTGGGAGGCACTGGAGCATAGTATGATATAGCCTGGAGTGCACTCTGGAAAATTAAGTAAATTGTAAACTGTAAATTTCTTTTTAAAGAGACTGCTCAATGAATGTAACAGCAGCCTGAGTGCCATGCAGTTCTGGAATGAATACAGAATATTCTAGTGGTAGCTTTACTTTATGAAATTCTGCTTCAGTAATTACAACAAAGTCTACATCTTCATCACATTTTAAGCCATCAGTATATATCTATGTTCTGTGTGTATTAAAAGCTGAGGGAATTTACTTTTTGTTATCAGAGACGTAATCTCACCTTTGGTTGTTTTCATCCATTCCCTACAAAGATTGATCTCAGTAATCTTCCACAGAGGGAACCAAATAAAACTTACTTCTAGCTTGAACTGAGTTTCATTGCAAACCACTCTTATTAATGGCATTTCTCATTTCTACATTACATGGTTTTGAGAACTTTGGATATTGATCAAATAAATCAGTTCTGTCAACAGCAAAAACATACTTATATGTGGGGTTAAATGGTGCATGTTTGAGCCTAAAGAGATGCTCTAAGCAAAGTTCTTTGCATCTTAAATTCATAGAGAGCTAGCCAATAAATGCATACAGACTTTCAACTTTGTAAAGGATCTAAATGTTCCTCTGCATATTGTAATACCAAGTATATGAACAGCATCAACCAATTTCAGGATATCAGCAGCCGATGAATACATCTGGCAACCATAGTCCAGTTTCAATCAACATTATGAATCATGTTACCTCAACACAGTTTTCCTACCTGCTCCTAAGGAGCAGATAGCAACTTTATCACTTCACTTTTAAGAGGAGTTCATGTCAATCATCTGTCAAAAATCATGCTCAAATAATTTGCTTCCTCTTCATGGGAATGAGAATATCTTTCAGTAATACATGTGGAATTGCTGATCCTTTAGTTGATCTTTTAAAATGCATGCCTGTTAAGAAAACTACTTCTTGTTCAGAAAAATTATCACCAGAGTTATCTTCCCTAATGGTGATCTTATTAACAGCAGCTTGTAAGAATCTCACAATAACTGCAGGAGATTATGTACAACAGATAGCCAAATCATCAACAGAGGGATAATTCTACATCTCTTGGAAAAGTGTCTACATCATTATTATTGGCAGCAATGAAGCTGAAAACACTTAACATGTTGCACTGCAGCACACTGTCTTTCTGTGAGAATCTCCTGAATATTCACTACCAACCCTCACCTTTAATTTCATGTCTTTCAAAAACTGAATTTCAAAATATTTTTCCTTAAAAGACCTATTTAGCAGGTTTGCCTTATGATAACGTACCTCAAAGCAGAATGTAGGCTATCTGAATCAAAGAATACCGCAATTGTATAATGATGGTTACAAAATCCCTCTCTGAATGTCACGTGTTATTTGTATCAAGGGAGCTGTAGTGACAGAAACATTTCATGACCTTATTGGAATGGAGTGATACAATTACTTCTTTCAAGGTACCAAATCAATCTATTTTCAGTCTCATTCGATTAGTTTGCAAAGAAACATACAGTGTAATAAGTCTAAACCTCATAGCAAAGGTAAATTCTTTGCTTGGTTTAATAATGGCAAGAAAAGAGATATCTTCCTAGTACATGGGAGTACAGTAAGCATCCACTCTAGTTTAAACAAATTTAACAAGATTTCTATGAAGGCTTAAGGAAGACATTTATCATTCAGTAGTGTATTCCATCTTCTCTTGAAGCATTAGACTCGGTCTGATTGACCTGATATCATTAAGATATTCTTTTATGTATGTTTTCATTACCTGTAGTCTGGAGGACCTATCTAAATCTCCTGGTTCAGAATTCAAATGTCAGTTTGTTAGCTCTCTCACAGTTCTGGCTTTTTAACTAAAGTTGGTGTCCAATAAATATCAAACCTCCAAAACTGATGATCTCTTGGGTAGACTGTGCTTGTACAACCTATGTCATGTAAGAACCTCAGATGCAGTGCAAAAAACAGCCAAGCTACCAACACCACCACTAAGAAACATAGAGAGAGAGACTTAAGAGATGAATAACTATTCATCCTTAAAAATCTCTGTGAAAGTGAAGGGGAAGTGTTAGGATCCCCAACTAGTTGACACTGTAAATAAGATATGGTTTATCTGGTCAAAGGTTAGATATGTTATCTGGAATTTGAATTAACAAATGATATCTGAGGAAGACCCTCTAAAGCATGGGAAGAACTGATGAGAAATCCAAGTTGCCATATTGAGATTTGTAAGAGAAACTTGGAACTTTGGTTAATTCTTAGAAAAATCATGTGTCATGCTGTGCCTGAGTAAGCCTTACATGCCTTGTTGAATCAGTTGCTAAAATATTTAAACTATGACTTCCTCTTCACTAAGTGCAGTTAATTAGGGATACCAATTCCCCTATCCCTAAAAGTATGATATCTTTCTGTTGTAACAACCTCACTACATTCCACCTAAACAGTGTAGTTGTTCTGCATATTGAGGAAAGTATACCATCTTTCCTCTATGTTGAATGAGGTTAAGATGATCAAACCATTTCCTCTATCTCTAGGGGGTTTTAAGGCCCTCATACATATCAGACATAATTCACATAAGCTGTTTGCTGATCTATGCAAGGCTAAGCTCTATGCACCTTGTCAGTTTTGAGAAAATTGCACTTTTAGCTTTCTTTTGCATGAAGTGCGATTGGGTAAAAAACATCTCTTTTGATTTTACAAGTGGCTAACTTTGCAGTTTGATGAGTAATAAAGCCTTCTGTTATGCATGGACCATAGGAAACACAACCTTCATGCAGGTTTTTTGTAAAATTCAGAAGCAGGTCTCCTACATATATTGCAAAAAACTTAACAGTTTGGCAAAGCTGAGTATGAACAAACAGGAAGAGGACTAAGTGAATAATAAAAGAATTAATATAACAAAAAACTGAATTGAGACAAAGGAAACTTGAATATATATGAATTAGGAAATTCACACAGAAAAAGAACCCATAAAATTTTTTTTTTCCTGATGCATGAAAGCAAGCAAATTGGTGGAGAATGTAGTGGTTGCATTAGAAAATGTCAAGAAAGATAACTCTTCAGGGGGAACCATAGGGAATGTCAATGGACAAGAATCAAACCATTCAAAATGAGAAAATATTGGAAAGTGAGCCATTACATTATGATGGACTGCTAGGCATGGCAAAGAAGCTGGTCATAAGCAAGAACTATTTGAAAAAGAAGCAGCCTAATGGAGGACCACAAGTCGTAGCAACACTTCATGAAGGACTGATAAGGAAGGGAACAATCTTGAACATGAACCAAGACAACATGAAACAACCTTAGAGAAAACTGCTGGAAAAACAATCCAATTGAAGGAGTACTAAAAAATGCAACAATCTGTGTGAAATACCATAATGCAAAAATTCATTGTATGGGACTTCTAGGAAAGACAACAGACCATGAAAGGATTGGTTAAGAAGACCATTAAGACAGGTAATGATTCATGTGAAAGATCATTTGGAAAGGTAATTATTGAAGAAAGGGATCCCTTGGAAGGGCAATCATCTGTTTGAGGAAGGAGTATTAGGAAGGGGAAAAGTTTATGCAAGCTACATTTGAAATTAGTTTGGAGAGAAATGTTTGAAACAGAAACAGTCAAAGAGAGAAACCATTAAATAAAGACAACTGTCCTTTCAGCCAGCTAATGATATGTTCAACAAGGGCACACTTTTCCTCTGCTAGGTTCCTTAAAAACACCTAAAAGCCACACAAAGGAGTGGCCATTCTAACTAAAAAAATTTAACAACAAACAATTATACTAACAAAGCTTCTCTGTCTTCTGCAACATCTACACAGAGGTGCCTAAAAAATTATGGTCTGTAGGTCACCATCTGACACTGAGATGACAGATGTTTCCCATAACAAAACATGTAAAGAATCACATTCACTTTATATCCTGAGGCCTAGGTGATAAAACGGAGATTTTGGGAGTAAGGTTTCAGCCAAATTAAAGAAACAAGGCTTTTTTTTTTTGGGGGGGGGGGGCTAAAATCAGTTCCAGTTTTCAGCTGTCATATCACTTTAAACTGATGCATAGTATCTGAGAATTTCAATAACAGGTAAGAAATCGATGTGGTCACAAGGTTATTGGGAAACTTAGAAGACACTCAAAGAGTTAGTGCGTAAGTGTAGGGGGATACATTGTACTAGTCTCATCCTAATCAAAGAATGGAAAAGCAAGGACTTGAAATTACAAGATCCCTGGTTCTGTTCATACACATATGCAAACCTATGAATAAGTCATATCTCTGCATCACTAGATTTTTATCTATGAAATAAAACAGCAGTCTTAAAGTTGCAAATTTTGACCTAAGAAACTCGAAAAATAGACAAAAAAGAGAATTTTTCATATGGACTTTATCCTTTCTTCCTCTGAGGAATCTCTGTGATTAATTGTATATGTTTTTCCTGTGATTTAGAATCATGGTTCTTAAAACTTATGCTTATATTCTATTAGCAAGATAACATAAAAAACAAAAAGTCGAAGAAAAATCCTCAATGGGACTGGTAAAATGCAAAAAAAGGTCTAAATCTTAAACCCAAAAATGTGAGGATGAAACCAATAAATATAGTAAGACTCTCTTGAATTGCATGAGGATATCAGAGTGTGAAGAATGTGAAACAGAATGATAACTAAGGCAGTGAAGTTTTCATATTTGCACTTGCTGCTAGAGGTGAGGGATGCCTGATTTCTAATACCTAGGACTCAGCACTGAAAGATATATCCTGATTAATATAAGAAAAAACCGAATCACATTCAAAACAAATACAAATAAGGGAACTAGGTCTTGCACTTTTCAGTAGTACTAACAGAGTCACTGAATCCTGAAAAGAATCTATACTCTGAACAAGAGGCAAATCTAAATTTTTTGAAGGGATGACAAAGAGGTTTATTTGTGACGAAGAAACTCAAAAATCTTTCTGTCCCACAGAAGTATCTGGAGGGGGATTTAATTAGGACACACCATACCTCTTTTTGGATACAGTAAAACTTCTGTTATCCAAAATGCTTGGGGAAATTGGTCATTTCCAATAACAAAAATACTGGTTATTTGAGTCTTATTTTTATTATATTAAATAATTCAGAAATTATGCATCATTCACTTTATGTGGGGGTTATGTTCTGTGAAAACTTTGCAAAAGGAGAAATCTCATATAGCACTGGCGGATTCTCCCATTAACTTCATGTTATGTAGCTTCTGACTTCAAATAAACTTATATACCATCCTTTACTTGCTTGAAACAGTTCTGGCTTAGCTACACTGGTTTCTTTACATAAATGCTCATAAATCTTTAGAGTTTCAAACCTGCACTGGAGGTTACTAAGGCTGCTTTTCTTCTTTGTGTCATGCTCTACGTATAATGAAAGCATTTTCTTCATTTTCTCTATTAGTGGATTTCCAACTCTTGGCAGAATGTGTAGTAGTGGACCACAGCACTTCAAATTTTCTCTGCATTCTTCTTTATGTTTCAGATTGTAGATTCAGCCAGGCTGTAAGCATACACAAGCACTGATGCTCCCTCACCACTATCAATGCACTGTAAGGTTTCTAGCTTCCATTTAACTAATGGTCCTGGGGTAGGAGAAGATGTTGTTGGACATTTTTGGATGCCATACTAACAAACACAAACACAGCTGATTGCGGGAAAATTACAGTAGTAGGTATACCCAAATCGCACAAGTAGCATAAATCTGCACACACCAGTGGTTATTGCGAGACTGATCTGCAGACAGGAACATGTCACGTTCCATCCAAGATCCACACTTACTCCACCCACCATCCCCCATTAAAGTTTTAGCACATCTTGTACTGCAATGGTGTTCCCTCACCAGCATCAGCATGTTATGAGATTTCTAACTTCGTTTCTAAGGTCAGAGAGGTTATCTTCCACTTAACTGCTGATTCTGGGGTAGACGTTGTTGGACGTTTGGATGCTATATTAGCAAACACAAACACAGTGGGTTGTAGAAAAATCATATCACCAAGTTTTACCCAAATCACACAAGAAGCACAGATCCACACAATATGACAGTAATTGCAAGACTAATCCGTTGGTGGGAACGTATCACACTCCACTCTTGATGTATGTTTGCTCCACCTATCAACACTCACATAAGTTTTGGTGCACCTTTTACCACACACACATTCTAAAATATTTTACCTATTTGTAAATATTTTACACTGAGAAAATACTCATATATGTAAGCAAAACAAGCACTACTAAATGCCTCGATCTTCTTCTGCTGCTTGGTGATGTCATAAATAGTTTTCATGCTAATGGCATAGTCCTTCACAAATGCTGCTTTGGACTCGCCCTTAGTCAGCCTCTTGCACAACCCCATCTTCTTTTTGAAGCTTTAGATGTTCCTCTTGCGCAAGATATAGATAGCTTCGAGGAACTGTCAGGCTATTGCTGACAATGCTTGAAGGCCATTGTCCAGAATAGTGATCAAGGGTGCACAAAATACACAAATGTGCAAGACCAGCACACAACACCATGTCAGAGAGCACATGGGAGAAGGTAGACAATTACCACTGCCATTAAAAACTGGGTGGTGAGTACACTAATTGCTATGGAGTAGTGTGTGCACAATTTGAAATTTTCTTTTCATTTTTTGATTCTTTTTAGATATTGGAAAGTTACCAACCAAAACTGAAAACATACATTAGTTTAAACACTTTCCTGTCTCAAATTTTGGATAACAGAAATTTACTGTACATATATGACTGAAAACAGAAGGTTAGAGTCCCATGCCCATGCCTGAAGGACTGATTCCTTCAAGTATAACAAAAGAAATAATAAATGTATTCCCATGTAGGAAAAGTCTCAAAGAATTGTACTGATAACCACTTAAAGAATGAAAGAGAAATTTATAAGACAAGTTTCTTTTGCTGATATCAAAAGAGGGAGGAAGGGAATCATGAGTGCCTAGGTGAAGAAACCTGAAGGTTACAAGGCAGAAAATGTCAGTTTTAAGTGAAAAGTAAATCAGACTGGGAAAACGAACTGGGAAAATTCTTTGAAACTCCAGATGAATAACAAATAGTACCCTTTCAGTGGGTGGCAGTGATTCACTTTAGATTAATCAAGGGAACCCTATCTTTTAAAGCTATGTTAAATTCCATCTTGACATTACAACACAAATGATTTTTCTGTGATAAGTTTGACTATGGATCATATCCCCTACAGGAACTAATTGCTGAAATCTCTGTTTCACTCCAAAATCCAATGTTGAAGGGAGAAGAATACAGCACATAAGTTTCTAAGGGCCTACCTCTGTCTTCCAATGAAGCCAAGGCTAAGAAGACATTCAAGAACAAAAGGAGCACAAATGGATGAAGTGATGGTTTTACTAAACCAATGTATGATCAACAGTTACAAGCCCAAAAGATATACTCCCTACTTAGTAGCTTGGAACTTGAAAATCTGGGGAAGGAGGGAACAAAATATCACGTACTTTGAGATCTTAGTTTACTGTCCATTAAAATGTTGAAGAATGTATTAGCTACAGGTTTTAAAGGGCTAAGTTTGTATACTTAGCAATTGGACCCATTATTTAAAACTATATACATAACACAGACTACAATGAATTTTCAAGCCATAAAATAAAAAGCTCTCACAAAAATTGTGATGTTCACTGAATGTAGTTCAGTGGATCAATTTCTAGAGGTGAAATGAGAAGTGAATTCAAAAGAGACAAAACACGCTGAATGTAGTTCAGTGGATCAATTTCTAGAGGTGAAATGTGAATTTAAAAGAGACAAAACACTCATGTTATACCTTAATTTTCTACTGAATGAAGTAAGAATCTGTGTCTTTGGTTCTATCTTAACCGTCTTGCAAGATTATTCTGAGTAACCTTTCAAATGAAGTAAAAACTTGTGTCTTTGGTTCTGTAATGAGAGTGAGTTGCAAACTTATCCCTTGTAACTCAAAAGAAAGAACCTGTAATAGTCTAAATGTAGTGGTCATTTCTAAGAAAAAAATAGTTTATTAAACAATCCTGTTTCTTTCTTTTGAACATAAGGATAAGAAAGTGTTAAATTTGTGTCTTAAACAGACTATTGTTTAACATGATAACTTTAATCAAAACATTACTCTCTAAAATTCTTTGAATGCTATATAAATTTAATCATAAATACACTATAACATATCAATAACATTGCCTCAATTTATCTTAAGAGGCTCTGCTAATAGCATTTTCTGTTTTTCCATAAGACAGAGAAACAATCTGATTATAACTTCATGACAAAATATGCACCACTTCCACATTTCTGGTAAACTGTGATGGTTAATGGTCCTCCATGTTCTGATAGCTATTGATCTTTATATTGTTTTAGTGTCATCAAAAATATCAAAACAGCAAAAACTACCACTGAAGAAAGTACTTAGACCTTAAAGTGAATATCTAAGGAGTAGAAGGCTCTACCATAAGAACAGAAAAAAACATTAAAAAGATGAAAGGAGGGAGCATCATTATGGTTGTAGTAAGTAATCAGATTCACCAACAGACAGTTCTATGATTGTGCAAAAGAATAGACAAAAATTATTAAAAAGAAACAACACATGAATAGTTGATAACAGGGTGAAAGACACAAAAAGACAAATTAACAAAGAAATTCTACTAAATACACAAAAAGGAATAAGAAATGAAAGGTCACAAGAAGTTCAACAAAGTAAACACACCTGGACAGTGAAGGATCTTCACACACAGAACACTTCAATGAAAGAAACAAACAACCATCTATCTCTCCCTCACAGCCAATCTAAGAGCATTAAATCTTATCATTGTAAACAAGAAGGTCTGATGAATGGCCTGAGGACAATATATGGTATAAAGTAGGCTGACCATTCAAGAAATGACTGTGTAAGAGCAAGGTATTTTAGTAAGCAAAGTGTGATTGAGAGAGAACACCAGGGTGTGCTGAAATGGTTTGGACATATGGAAAGGATGAACAGAGAAAGACTAACTAAGTGGCTGAATTAATCTTTGTCAAAAGTGAAGGGAGCTTGGAGGAATGGAAGACCAAGATGGAGAAGGAAGGATGAAGTGGAAGAGGCCTTCAGATATTATCATTATGCATAACGCTTTGAACCTTTTCATGGAGCTTCTGTATCTCTGCAGCTGTGCTACAATCAGATGCAAGGAAATGATTGACTCATCTGGAGTGAGAAGTTCATCAACAAAACTACTTTCATACAGCCTTTCCAAAGATGGTTCCTCCTCACGGGGTATCTTATGCTGGCAGAGTCTGGCAACATCAGTTCTGTGATATCATGACCTGAACTTTATGGGGTATGCATAAGATGGAATGAACTGGAATAATGTGGTATGCAGTGGGTGACGTGCTGTCAATGGGCTGAGCAGAGGTCTATGAAGCAGTCAAGGGAAATCACAGAAAAGTCTATGGGCTTTTGCTGTAGATGGAATATTCTGGTTTTGGGGCAATACACATATGAACATATCAGGCTGTTGTTTGTTTGTTCCTGATGCTACTGCTAAAGACAGAAATGGAGAACAAGTAATGAAAAAAGATCATTATTATCATTATCATCATCATTATCATTATTATTATTATTATTATTATTATTATTATTATTGTCATTATCATTACTATTATTATTATTATTATTATTATAATCATAATTGTTATTATTATCATTATTATTATCATTATCATTATTGCTATTATCGTTATTATCATCATCATTATTATCATTATTATTAATGGTAGCAGAAGTAATAGTAGTAGTAGGAGTAATAGCAGTAGTAGTAGTAGAAGTAGTAGTAGTGATATTAATATTGTCATCATTATCATTATTATTATCACTATCACCATCATCATATCTATAGAATTCTTATAATATAATTTCAGCAAACTGTAAGAGTTTTTTCTTTATGTCTCACTTGCTTATCCATATATACACTTTTTCTTCCAATTAACTGCTAACGTTTCATTTTGTCTAAAACTGTGGGAGATGATTTAGTTAAAGCAACCATGTTTTTCAGCATTATGAGCAGCACTTACTAGGTATCCATACAGAAATGATAAAAAATGAAGCAAAGAAAAGTACCAGGGGAAAAACACAGCTAAAAGGATCAAGAATTATTTTGTATAACCCTCTTTTACTTGACATATTGATGTGGTTGAGATTTAAATGCAACAAGAGTCTTCCTTGGTGCATCATGAAAAACTGAGGTTGTCCCAAGTTCATCTGAGATTTGTATATTACATATGTGAAAGCAATGAATGATCATTAGTTTAATACTTAAATATCTTTTAAGGTAGGCAGTTCCCAAAAGTTCTATATAATCAAGAAGGATAGATACATAAGTATGTTCTATTTCTTATGTTTGATTGAGCACCTGAGCTATAATTGTGAAGAAAACAATAAGCACCCATATAACAGGCATGTAAGTGCTCATAAATCTCAAGTAAGGAGGACAGCGCAGCAAAATATTAACATCAAAACTGTAGTAAAGTTAAGCTCTAGAAGATATGAATACACATGAAAAGTAGGTCGTCAGCAGCCACCTTCTCCACAGCATTCGAGCGACTTCCAGGGACCAAGGGGAAGTCAAAGTCTGTGTTCAGGTAGAGTGCTTAAACTACTGTTGAGATTCTGAGATAAATTTTTGCTATTATGTAAATGTCATTTAACAGAAAGTATCATCTCAATGTTGCATAACTTAATGATAAGGAATAAATCTTCATACAAAAAAAATTTTCACTTTTTATCTGAATAAAAAGAAATGTATGTTTCTGTCCATACTCAAAATATTGCTATTATCATCTCATCCAAGTGCTACCTCACTAAAGCATGGAAATGACAAACAAGTATGATGAAAAGAGATCACCTTAACACAAGTCCCATTGATAATGCAAAACAGCCAATTATAATTACTTTTCTCAGACTTAACAGACATCTAAACACTCATCCCGCCATGAAGAGAGCCTAAGCCTAAGACAACAACACAGGACATGTTTTTGACGATGGGAAGGGGTGACTTATTCCTTGAGTTTGCCGCTGCGTACAAGTCGTTGATGTTCTGCCTCCACTCGCTGACTCACCACCACGTAGGCCTGTACCCCAGTCTGTTCGTGACCTAGCCCATACGCTGTGAAATCTGAGAATATGAGCTGAAAAAAAAAGCAAATAAACGGGGCCTCAGGTTGAATGGTGGTCGGTGCAAGTGGAAGATGAAGACCAGATAGATAGAATGAGGCTTCAGGTCAATCTGACACAAGATGCCCTTACTCCTGGATCTATAAATTCTACAGTTAAAGCATGAGCTCAAGCTTGTAGTTACATCAACTGATAACAATCTTAAACAAAATGCTGACCAGTCTAGTTCTACCTTCTGGATGGGAAGCTGAAGGGTAGACAGATGCAGCATAGGGCAGATGTTTGACCACAGGGGGAAGGATGGGAAGACTAAAGAAATGAAACAAGAAAATTTGCATAGCAATGTTTCCAAGGAAAAAATTATCTTACTTAATTTTTTCTAATCACTTGTACAGCTGTTATGTCAACCACACAGCAACTTCTAACAATAAGAAAAAATTTTTCAAGTAATATTTTTTCCAAGAAAACATGTCTTCAAAACATGTGACATACTAAAGGGGTAAATGATGAGCTAGCTAGTGCAAATCCACTTCAATCTGAGTTACAATGAAAAATCTTATATTCATACTCTGCAACAATTTTTCTACTAAACAAAACATAATCAAAATAACTAAATGAAACTGAAACTTTTTGTGCAATCAACCTCAATCAACATAGCATTAGGAAGTGTCAAAAGATGCAAAATAGATGCTAGGGAACACTTACAAAAAATGAATTATACTCACTGTTTGTGCGAGTCCACCTGCTGTAAAAACTATTAACTTACCTTAACAATATGGGCGAGACAGGTGCACTGATATGGGTGAAGGTTGTGATCTAGTCTTTCACTTAACCATGAGCAAAGCATTGTCACCTGTGCTGCATACCACTGCTGTTGGAGTAAAATCTTAGCATGAGGCTCCACTCCAATACTTGTAAGTGATTTTAGTAATGTTTTGTCATATTATATTTCCATTTGTGTGATTCACTTTATAACACTAAGCAAACTGTACTGAATTTCAAATACTTTCTAAATTCTACAAGTTCAACCATAATTCAACAGACAGAGACATATGCTAACACAGCAAATTTTGTCATATCCAGAGAGAGCTTGTACAATACAGAATGCACATATCAAGTTGTCCACAGAGGTGTCATTTACATTAGCATAATCGTGATGAAGACTTTTTAGGAAATGATACAGAAAAGATAAAACATATGACTGAAAAAATCAAAACCAGAGGAATATTTGTTAAGATCATGCAAAATGCCAGCAAACACTTGAAGAAGTTAGGGAAGTGGGAAATATATTGGCAAAGAGCATGATTACACCAAAGTGGTAAAAAGAACCAAACATAACCAAAGGAATAAGAACATTCTTAGGAGTAAGGGCTAGTGTGTGAAAGAAAACAGGACTCCTTTGGTAGAGAAAGTGATAGATTAAAAGAATTGCCCATTACACAGATATCAGAGACCATGGAAGAAAGCAGAGGATAGAAAATAGGAAATAATTCTGGGATGAAGGAAAAATTACCAAAATTAGAATCTGAAGCAGAACAACTGAAGCTTGGTGGAAGAGGCTGAAAATAATGCTATCATAAACTACTGAGGTGCTATGAACTTTCAGCTTGCATTGGGAGTACAACAAATCATGGCAGATAAAATCATATACATAGCATTTACTGATTTTTACATTTGTACTGGGAGGTACTGAAAATTCTGAATACAAGAACTTTCCATTTAGTTTAGCATCTAATTATGTAGAATTTCTTGTGTGAGGAGTATGTGGATCAAAAAAATCTCCATTAGCTCAACTTAGGCTTTATGTTAAAGTATGTGATGTGAGGAAGTACGTTTATACCTTGGCATTCCTCAGAAACCTTTCATTAGAAAAAAAAATCGAAACCTTTGGCCCTTGTCTACCAACTTCATCAGACAGTACTTTAGCAAAGATGCTTGCTTCTAGGGCAGATAGATTCTAGTGTACTCTTGATTCATGAATAAAGATAATGAACAAGCACCAACTCATTCTAGGCATCACATATGACACACACATGACATTCACAACCCACAACAACATTAACACAAAAGCAAAACACAAACTAAATGCCCTCAAAACACTAACTGGCACTAGCTTTGGACAAGAAGAAGCATCAATTATCATGCTATACAAAAAAAAATCTATCCACCCCACTTCAGATTACGCCTTACCTGCTGGTCTTCCACACTCTCAAAGGCAAAGGTGCAAACCACATGAAACAGTGCACTCAGAACAATCAGTGGCTGCCTAGCAAAGATAAACACAATACCTTCACTCAGAGACAAAGATCCTCCTAATACAGTTCCACCTCAACAAGCTTGGAATGCAATTCTATGCAAGAGTACCAGACCCCTTCCATCCAAACTACTCTGTAACTAACCATCAACATCCAAGTAGAAATAGATGCATACTCCTGCCACACACTTCAGTAACCTTTATTTACAGATCCACCCCCCCAACACCCTCAACAAATATAACAATGACAAAACACATACATAATGAAATCATCCAACAAACACTAACAAAAGACTTCCCAACTCAGTCTTAAACTCCAACACACCAAACACACACATTTCAGAAACTATAATCCCCAGACGTACATGAGTCACTCTTTCCCATCATTCTCTGGACCTCACCCATCGCAGCAGCATTACACACACTCTTTCAACACATCCCAAGACTCTTCATGCCCACAATGCAGCTTCCATAAAAAAGACAGCATACACTTACTATTCAAATGCCCTTCACTCTCTGCACACAGATGTACACATAACATCACAACACTTTATGACCTACGGTCCTGACCGGTAAACATAGTCAGCTTCATAAGTCCTGCAGGAAGCTCAGAAAGATAGAAGGGACTCCTCAGGCAGGAAGTAAGTAAGTAAGATATGTTTAGTCTCTTTATCTGAAATTTTTTCTCTAAACCCTCCTTTAAATCTGAAACACCTGTGCTCTCCAAAGCAGTGCACTGTGGGCATTTTCCCCTGGTCTCTCTCTTTTGCCCTGCCTTCCCCCCTTAGTTCTATGAAAAACCTTTCTTTGTACCAGCTGTGATCAGTTTTGGATTGATGAGAACATTCTGCAGATTCTGAGATAGGAACAGTTAAGAATGAAAGTGCCAATAATGTCATATCTATGGCAATCTCTGGTTGGCTAAAGATGGGCCTGAATGAGCAAGCTGCTAGTTACTAGCTGGGAGGATAGCAAACGGTGGGGAGAGCCAGTGTTTTCCACACAGAAAACACATGGTTAAAAGATACTATCCCCTACTATTTTTGTTTTCTAAAGCAGGTAGGAGGGAAATGATTCATAGAAGACTTTTTTCTTTTTTTTCAAAATATAAGATTAAACTCAACAAAACATTATATCTTAGTTACTACATGTCACACCCACTAACCTCAAATAGGTTGAGGATCCACAGTTCATCGTTGACCTTTTGCCTGATCTGGTCCATGGAGTTTCTGGCAAAGTTGATATATGCTTTTCCTAACTCCTTTCCTGATCCACTCACATTCTGTCGATACTGAAAAATAGAGAACGGCCAGCCCAATAATAGTAAAAAAAAAATCATAATAAATAAATAAATAAACAGATGAATAAAAAGAATCACTAATGATAATGATAATGACAACTCAATAATAACAGTAATAATATTAACAATAATAATAATAATAATAATTATAATAATAATAATAATAATCATAAAAATAATAATAAAAGGATAATGATAATAATAATGATAATAATAATAATAATAATAAAAATAATAATAATAATAATAATGATAATAATAATGATAAAATAATAACAATGATAATATTAATAATAATAATAATTATAATAATAATAATAATAATAACGATAATGATAATAATAATATGTCTATCTATTAAATCCACTTATATTTCCTTAAGGGAAGCTATTACATACACACTGTCATATCACTCACATACATCCTCAACCCATGCCCAAGTGTTTGAGTGAAACATTAACCTCCATACTTACATAAGCACTTCTTCCATTTTCCTTTTGAACATAAAGTTGATCTATCAATGTCTCCATTAAGAGCACTTCTATACACAAAATGTTTCCATTTCATATCATCTCAAATCCATTCTATGGAATCCTTATCTGAAAAATCTCTAGCCTTAATCGAGTTCCTCACTGCACCTATCAATCTTTCCGGTAGTCTTCCTCTAAATCTGAGCCAACCATGATATGGTCAGGTGACTTTCATTCTGTTGAGTAAGATAAAAGTATATCTTATGTATGCAGACTTGAAATAAGAGTGCCAAATAATGCAATGGCAGATAAAAGGATTCTGATAAGGAAGTTAGTGAGACTATGTAAGACATTCAACCAAATACAAATCATAAATACATCATTAAGAAACAAAACCACTACTGACCTACTCTTCAAATAAAACTAACATCATAGATCACAACATCACAGATGTGGCTACTAATTACAGAGCAGGAGTAAGCAAAGACTGGCAGAATGCAGCAAGGGAAGACATAATCTAAAGAACCTAAATTTCAGCTTTTAACAATCATTTGGAGCAAGGTCAACAATCTGATAGCAAATCCAAAGGGGAGAAATATTGATAGTAATAGTACCGTGAAAAGAACAAGAGATATATTTCTACCAGAATACATATCAAATAATTGCATGATCAATACCATCTAAGAGGATATATAAAAACAAACAGAAAAAGATATTGAGATAGAATGGAACAGAAGAGAATGGAAGGAAAGCTGTGATATGCAGTAACCTGAGAAAAATCAGAGAACTGGAAGAAAATGTGAAAAATGCTGATTGGGAAATCATGGAATCAAACAAAAAAGAAAAAAGAATAAAGGAGGAGTAAACAATTCAAAGCATGGAACAACACCCTAAAGTTCCATTAGCACACATGAATATAGTAAACAACAAGGAATCAAAATTGGACCTTCCATGTTAGGTAATTATCAAGAAAATGACCCTAAAAGAATCTAATACATACTAATCAACCAATGTATTTCACTTTCCAGCACAGAAAAGAGAGAAGTATAACTATAAATGAAATATTCAATCACTTTGACAAAAATACCCTTGCAGATAACATAGCAGTGGGAGACATAACTGAGGTAACTTATCAACTTCATGAGAATTCAGCACCAGAAACGGATGTCATCCCAGCCATATTCCTAAACAGGACAAAGATGACAATGCTCTCATTCTTGTGGGAGGGATTGTGAGCAAGTACATGTAACTTCTGAAAGCTGCAAAATCTTCTCTCTTCAATGTAGTGACCCTCAAGCAATTTTTTGTTTTCATATCCTGCCCTGTCTTCCCCTCCTTCTCCAAAAGACCTTTTCCCTGGACCTTCAATGACCATATTGGGTTGGCACCAGGGGCCTTGAGAAGAATTTAATCAAGGGGTACAAAGTTTCTTTTGGGGTCCCTTTCCTTCTCCATCAGTCATCCTTTTTTTATCCACTATGGTTTTATGCCATGAGCTGTAAGGCCAAAAAGGGTATGGAAGATGAGAGAGGGGTGGAATGGAGCACTCTGTTGATTTTCTGCATTTTCAGAGATCCCAGGAAAATCCCAGGGCCCCCTTTTGGACCCCTGGGCCAGGGTACGATGTACCCCTTGCATCCCACTCTCAGAGGCCCTCATTGGCACCCATTATCTGTGAAATGTGAGCTTCCAGTAGTTGCTGGGGGCAGATCAATGCATCAGCTGAGTTTCCTCTGCTGATTGGCCAAGGGCAGCCCCATCTGACAAGTATCGGTTGCAGACACCTTGGTCATTCACAATTGGAGAGTGAAGGCTGCTACTTATTAACTGAATTATGATGTGTGCAGGCTGAATCCTGACTTGGAAATTCTCAGAGATTCTTTTGCATGCTGGACACCACTTCAAAGAGAAAAAGAGTTTTCAACTTTCAAACCTACATTTTCAACAGTGACATAAATAAACTGACATACAGTATACTTTCTTCCAAACAAACTTTTCTCAATTAGGTTAGTGCAATTTCTGTTACCATATATGAAAATTAAAATGATAAAGAGAAGTGGATTTTTGGTTGAAATGCACACAACTGTTAATGCAAATGTCCAGTATTGACTATGCACTGTTATTTCAAGAGAAATGCTTTGCATGATGCTCAGATGAGGATGCTTATTTTTCTATTTACACAAACCTTATAGACCCTTGTCAGCTCAGGGAGTAAATAATATTTATGCACAATCACTTAGGCCTGCAAAATTAACCATAGTAATGGCTGTAGGGTTTGATCTCAATATGGTGCAGGATACTGACTGATAGAAAGCATTGATGTTTTTTGAACATGTGGTCATTGTATGGTATTAAAGATTATTGAAACTGTGCAATGTTTATAACATATTTGTTTTCATTATTCACAAAAAATCTGGATACTCACAACTGGTGCATTCTTTGTAAATTGGAGTAATTTTTTTTCATCATGTTTTTCTTCTACCAACTAATGAAGGTATATCGAAGTGCAGTTAAGGAAAAGAGAGCACATTTTTATTTCAATTCTAGATCATAACATTAATTTATATCACACTGTTTTGGACTATGTTTTGCTACTGATTTGAACCATGATTTGTTTGATTATTGTGTATTAATTAGATGGTTGATTTCAGGTCGGCCCTCTTCTGGATATGTGTGTACTTTGTAAAAGAACATAATTCATTTCCTTTATTTCCTATTTATCTGTCTATATCTCTGATGCCTGTTCCTTTCTGAAACTCTCTCAAGAGGGTTGCCACAGTAATGGAGTCTTCATGAATAGTGAACTTCAGTGCCACTTCTTAGCCTTTAGTGGCTCACCCTTAACAGACCACTGGTAGAAGGCAAGTCTATCGCAGTGTTTGCAGAGGCTCCTGCCTAATGTTTCTGCCTACTGCTTCTACCTAATGTTTCTTCCCAATGCTCCTACCTATATGTTCCTACCTACTACTTCTATCTAGTGTTCTTACCATTTTGCCAAGAGGCAGGACTAGCACACAGTGCTCACCATAGGAAAATCTAGAGTTACGAAGAATGAGCTGTGTGAGTTAAGTGTTGTCAAGTGTTATATGAGATAAGGATAGATTCTATGTTTGTGACATGGCCAGTAGTCCACATGCAGATGAGGCAGAAAGAAAAAACAGCTACCTGGGTCAAAAGAGTGCAACTTGAAAACCACTGAAGTGCTGACTCACTAAGCAGCTGTCACTAACTCTTCTGATACCCAAGCAGGTAGTATAGTATTGGCAATATACCTTCCTAGTCATTGGCTGTCTACCAACTACTATCTACCTTCCTTCATTTTGTTTTTCTTTTTTCAATGATTAAAGGTTCACTGAATTATCTACTGTCTACTTTTTTGGCACATCTTGCATATTTTGGTTCAAAATCAATATTTCTAAATTAGGACAAATTTTAAGTGTAGTGAGGTAAGAATTTCACTACGAAGAGTATAATCAAGTTTTCTGTACTGTAAAAGATGATCCTAACCACCTGACAGCAAGGGTGACAAACACAGCTAAAGAAAATAAGTTCAGTCCACAGCTGTGGAAACCTGCACTTCTTTCCAGTAAAAAGTGCCACCCAAACTGATACAGCTTTAAGGAATCAGTGTATTGCTGATGGTGGCAACTCCTTCCAAAGGTATACATGGTAGAATTATGTGTAATAAATGAAAATTTACCAGAAAACTTAGAGTTGAAATAAGGAGGAATCTCAAAAGATAACAACATGAAATGAGGTACAGTAAGTAATTTCAGCACATCAGAGACACTGTGATTGACTTTTGGTTGCTAATGGAAATCTTGCTTTTCATATGGTTAAAGCATTGACCGTATCTCCAGTCCAATTCATAGTTTATTTTCATCTACCATAACTAGGCTCATAACTGACCGTTCTTTGTTTTAATTGAAGACTGTTTAGTTAAAAACCATTTTCTATGAATGGATTTAACCTTTACACATTACAGTATTACACTTGAACCTAGAGAATGGATGTGAGTGGGTGTGCCCTTTCTTTGTCTGTTTTTAGCACTACCTCATTAATGCAGGAAATGGCAATCAAGTATGAAAAAAGAGGTTTAACCAATATCTCATTTATTCTTTAGTAACACCTTACTATGCCTAAAACATGCTATAAATTCTTCTGACACCTTTCATGCTTCCAATTTACTCAATTACTCTAGAAAGGATATGTTACCCACTGCACATACCGTAAATGACAGAATTGATCCAATGAAGCTGCCCTCATCATATCTGCTTAATTTGGAGATGACGGACTCTAATACTGATAGAAGCTTTGCCACCATTCCTTGCGTCATTGAGCTGCTTGTTCTTTCAATGAGGTCATCTATTTTTGTGTGGTATTGATGCTGGTAAATATAAGTTACAAATGAGTTTACAAAAAAAGGTTAAACAGTGTAATGATAGTGAAATATATGATTAAGCAGAAAGCATAAGAGTAGATAGTCCCAAGAAAAATAAGTGCAAGGGGGTCTGTGTTAAGGATGTGTAATGTCACTATTGCTCATCCATTTATATGTATTTAGAGTGGTGAAGGAGGTGAAAGCAAGGATCTTAAAAGCAAGAGACAGGTCTATGGTAAGCCTAGGTTGGGTGGGCATGAGAGCTGATTCATTTGCTGATTTCATGGGGCATTTATGGTGACAGACTACTGACAAAAACATCAAAAGCTGGTGACAGACTTAGAGTGTGTGTGAAAGGAGAAGCTTGAACAAAAGGTAATAAGGTGCAACAGGATGATGAGACATGATGGTTTGAGGGTAAGTTTGAGTAGGGAGGACCTGAAGTAATTGGAGTGCATTAGGTATTTGGGAGTGCACATGGCAGTGGATGGGACCACTAATGCAGAAATAGGTTATAGGATTGGAGAGAGGGCTAAGGTCCTGGGCACATTAGGAGCACATTAAAAGAGAGGTTATTATCCATTGGGACAAAGATGGATATGTGTAAAGGTATATTTAGTCCCAACAATTGTGTAAAGGTATATTAGTCCTAACAATACTGGCCTTGAATGCAAAAGAAAGGGAGATGTTGGACATGTTAGAAATGAAATGTCTAAGGCTAATACATTGTAAGAGGCAGGCTGATTGTATAAGGAATGACTATGTAAGAGGCAGACATAGTAGTAAGTGCAGCCTTATTGAGAGAGCTGACCAGGTTTTGCTGAAATGGTTCTCACATATGGAGAGTATAAGTAAAGACAGACTGATAAAGAGGGTATATGAGTCAGAAGTAGACAGAGGAAAAGGGAGAGGAAGATCCAAGAGATGAAGGAATGGAGTAAAGAAAGTATTGTGGTATTAGGTACTGAACATTTGGGAGAATGAGGGACATATGTGGGATAGAATGAGTTGAAATGATGTGATATATGGTGAGCAATATGCTGTAAATAGACAGAAATGGCATACGAAACAGTCACAATAAACTATGGAACAGGCTTTTGGGCTTTGCTGTGTGAGGTGGTGAGAGAGGTAAATGCAAGAGTTTTGGAGAGAGAGGTGAGTATTCAGTCTGTGGCAGATGAGAGTGCCTGGGAAGTAAATCAGTTATTGTTTGTTGATGATACAGCACTGGTGGCTGATTCAAATGAGAAACTACAGAAGTTGATGAGTGAGTTTGAAAGAGTGTGTGAAAGGAGCACAATGAGAATGAATGTAAATAAAAGCGAGGTCATTAGGTTCAGCAGGGTTGAAGGACAAGTTATTTGGGACGTAGGTTTGAATGGAGGAAAACTGGAGGAAGTGAAGTGTTAGATATCTGAGGGTAGACATTGCAGCGAATGAACCATGGAAGCAGAAGGGAGTCACAGGGTGGGGGGAGGGGGTGAAGGTTCTGGGAGCAATGAAGAATGTAAGGAAAGAGAGAAAATTATATCAGAGGGCAAAAATGGGTACGTTTGAAGGAATAGTAGTCCCAACAATACTATATGGTTGTGAGGCACAGGCAATAGATAGGGTTGTGCAAAGGAGGGTACATGTGTTGGAAATGAAATGTTTGAGGACAATGTGTGGCATGGTGTGATTTGGTTAAGTAAGTAATGAAAGGGTAAGAGAGATGTATCATAATAAAAAGAGTGTGGTTGAGAGAGCAGAAGAGGGTGTGTTGAAATGGAGTGAACATATGGAGAGAATGAGTGAGGAAAGGTTGACAAAGAGGATATATGTGTCAGAAGTGAAGGAAACAAGGAGAACCAGGAGACTAAATTGGAAATGGAAGGATGGAGTGAAAAAGATTTTGAGCAATCAGGGCCTGAACATGGAGGAGGGTGAAAGCTGTTCACAGAATAGAATGACTTGGAATGATGTAGTAAACTGGAATTAATGTGTTGTCAAAGGACTGAACCAAGGAATGTGAAACAGCCAGGGTAAATCATGGAAAGGTCTGAATGGCCTGGATGTGGATAGGGAGCAGCAATTTTGGTGCATTACCTATGAAAGTTTATGTATGAATGCAAGTGGATGTGGCCTTCCAGTTATGAAGTAAGAACCTTATGAAGGAATCATGTAGAAAATCATATGAAGAATATAATAAACAAAATGATTTTATTGATCTTATCATGAATCTTCTGAAGTGAACATTGTCACTTATGATCAGTAGAAGGTATGACATCCATCTGTTTCACTTTTCTCCCATAATTTTCTAGATATGTACATATTTGTCAATTCATGCATTAAGTAAGAATCTACAGAGGAGAAATAATTACAAATGATATATAAAAACACAATTTATCATATCTTACTGATAATTTGTTAAATGTTTCAAAATAGAGGGGTGCAGGAGCAAGGTAAGGATTCCATTGCCTTAGTTTGACAAAACCATAACATTTGTTGAAATATGACAGAATAATAAAGTGTATGCCATCCAAATTGCCTAATTTGTGTTTAAATGAGCTAGCAGAGCAATTCATGATATAAGAAATAACTTGAAGCTAATTAAAGAAAAAAATGAAATTATCTTACCCGAATGGTCTCCCGAAATAAGTTTTAACAGCATTTATTTCTATGCACATCTCCACTTCCAACATGTGCAGTGTATGCACAAAACCTTGTCTGCCTCCCCATGCATTTTCAAAGGTGATGTCACACTAACATTTTATTACTCTGTCATCTCTCTTTTGGCCTTGATTACCATCCACAGATATCTGGGCACCGCATTGGCAAGGTCCATGCTTTGGGTCCATAGGGTCTTGATCTGAATCAGGCAATGCACTGATGAGGTTCTGCTGGAAGCAGCCACCTGATTGTGCATAACGAGCATCCAGCATACCTAGTGATCTTTTGTGTAGCCACATTTCTTGCTTCCAGGTGAGAATTCAGTCTTTTTCCTCCTTAGAAGCGTAAGAGCCAACCATCTTGAAGCACAGGTGGATGGCATACAGTGCCCAAAAGCAAAGTTCCAAACATAAAGAAATGACACCTTCTTCTCAAGATAGCCTGAGGCACAATGAGGCAGGTTGCTGAAGCTCACATCACTAGAAACATTAGTCTCAGTAATCAAACATAAGTTAATTTTACCCTGAGAGTGTCATGTGCTTGCACCTAAGATAAACCTTAGTTATATATTATCTTTGAAAATTTTTGAGAGCGGGCAATGTTTTTTGCAGGCACCGCATACTTTTCTTAGTCACCTTCTCACTAGTCCTTTTCATATCTCCGAACACTTCAAAACAGCCCGTTCAGCTCTTTTGTTCATGGTCCTCTTATGACATTATCTCTCTTATCCTATCATTTCTTATCCAATCAACCCTCCTAATACCAAATAAGTACATTTTGTCCCTAAACATATCATTTCCAGCACATTCACCCACTTCCATAATTTGTTATCTTGAAACCTCACCTCACATTCATAGAACATTGTCAGGACCACTATACTAATAAACATAACCATCTTTGCAGTTACATAGGGCAATCTCTCTTTCCACACATTCCTCAATGTGGAAAGGACCTTTGCCTCCCTAACCCATGCTATAGCTCACTTCAGCTCCCATAGATTCATTTGCTTCCATGTACACTCCCAGGCATGTAAAACACTCCAAGTTTTCTCCATTCAAATTCATACTCAAACTAAACTGTCTCTTGCCATGGGTAAACCTAGTAACCTTCCTTTTATTCACATTTACTCACAACTTTCTCCTTTTAAATACACTTCTGAACTCAGAAACTTGCAGTTTCTCACTCAAATCTGCTACCAGCACTGGATCATCAGCAAACAGTAACTGACTTATCTTCTAGGCTCCTCTACCTTTGACAGACTTTTGAACTGTCTCTCTCTCCAAAATCCCACTGTTCATCTCCCTTACAATCCCACCTTGAAGAGATTAAACAGCTGTGATAACATCTCACATCCATACCACAGACTCATCTTTGCCTGGAACCAATCAACCTCCTCTCTCTCTTCTTGCACACTCAACTTATTCTCTTGATAAAAGCTCCTCACTGCTCCAAATAGCTTTCCTCCCACATCATATTTTCGTTACACCTTCCTCAATGCATCTCTGTCAACCCTAACATCTGCTTTTAACAGATCCATAAATGCCACATATAAATCTATCTGGTTCTCTGAGTATTTCTCTCACAAATTCTTCAACGCAAACTTATGATCAACACATCCTCTACCACTCCTGAAACCATCCTGTTCCTCCCCTAACTGATGCTTTGTGCATGCCAGAACCCTCTCTGACACCACTTTTTTCTATACAGCTTACCAGGTACACTTAACTAACATATATCTCTGTAATTTGAATATTAGTTTTTGCCCTCCTTGACTTTCTATGGCAGCACTATACAAGCATTCTGCCAATCCTTAGACACCTCATCATGAGCAATATACACATTAAAATCCTTAATAACCAATCAACAACAAAATCATCCCTTTTCTTAAGACATCAAACTGCACTCCCACCCACTCCAACCACTTTGCTACACTTCATCTTATACAAAGCTTTCATCACCATTTTCCTTTTCACCAAACCACTTGCCATAACTCTCCCACTTTGCATAACTCCACATCCAAAGCGCCTCATATCTGCCATCCTAACATTGAACACATTTAACACTCTCTCAAAATATCACTTCATCTCTTCACCTGTTCCTTACTTGTTTACAATTCTCAATTTGGTCCCTTCCCAGATGCTCCTACTTGGTCTCTTGTTCTCCTCACACTATTGACCTTCAAAAGCATTTTATCATCCTCCCTGAAGTCTGCCAATGCTCTGACACCCTAACTGTCATTTGCTCTCTTTTACACTCCCTGTATCTTCCTATTTACCATCTGCCTCTTTCTCTTGTACATCTTTCAATCACTTAAACTCCTTCCCTGCAGGTGATGCCCATACAACTCTTTCCTCTCTTTCAGTAACAACTTTACTTCCTCATTTCACCACTCACTATCCCTTGTCTTCCCCTTACATCTCACTCTCCATGTACCATATAATTCTCTTGCACATGTAAGTACTGCTTCCCTAAACACCACCCATTCCTCACCCACTCCCCTAATTACATTTACCTCCATATTTTGCCATTCTTCGCCCAAGCTCTCCTGGTATCTTTGCACAGGAACCACTTTTCCAAGCTCACTCACTTTCACCACCTTCTTCCCATGGGCATGTGGTACCCATTGTAAATGAAAGTGGTGAACAGCTTATGAAGCTGTGCTGAAATAGGACTGGTGATTGGGAACACCTAGTTTAAAAAGGAGGAAATACATAAGTACACATGGGTAAGTGGGGTTCATGTTAAGCAGGGGTTATTGGTTATGCCCCAGTTAATAGGCAAGATAAAGGAAACTTTTGGATATATATGTACTGTGAGGGGCAGTGAGTGGGACCTCTGATCGCTCCTTGGTGGGAGCAAGGGTGAAAGTTTGTAAAGGCTTTAGGTTAAAGAGGAAATGATATGTTTGGGAAAAGGGTGGTGAAAGTAAATGAGCTTGGAAAAAAGGTTAGTAAGAGGAGACACCAAGAGAAATTAGGTTAGGAATGGCATAAAGTGAGAGTAAATGAAAGCAGGGTAGTAAACAAGGAATGGTAGGTATTCAAGGAAGCAGAGATTACATGTGCAAGAGAAGTGTGTGGCATGCAGAGGGTGAGATGTGTGTGTGTGTGTGTAAAAGTTGTAGTGATTAGCAGGATGATGAAGTTAAGTTGCTAGTGAAAAATAAGAGAGGTGTATAAGTATTACCTGCAGGGAAGGAGTGCAAGTGGTTGGGTCATGTACAAGAAGAAGCAGCAAGGTGCAGGGGCTGAAAAAGAGGGCAAATGAGAGTTGGGGTGAGAGAGTATCAGCTGACTTTTGGAAAAAGAAAAATTATTTGCAAGGATGTGAATTTTGTGAGGAGAACAGGAGAACAAGTGGGAGCATCAGTGAAGAGATCAGACGGGGGAAGTGGTAACATGCAAAGAAGAGGTAAAGAAGAGATGGAGTGAGGACTTTGAGGGAATTTCAAATTTGTTGGGTGATAGGGAGGCAGAGACTGAGTGTTTTGGATGTGGAGGTATACAAAACTATAGAGTCATGGGAAGAGGTCTGGTGAAAGTAGATGAGATAGTGAATGTCTTCTGTTAAATAAAGTATGGTAAAGTGGCTGGAGTTGATGGAACTGGAATTGAATTTCTCAAGAAAGATAATCAACGTACATATATATAGCTTAAGAGGGGGTGTCTGAGGATTGGCAAGATTTCTGTATACAGGCAAGAGGGACAAAAGTGAATGTTCAAATTATAGAGGTATATGTTTGTTGAGTGTAGCTGGTAAGTTGTATGGAAGAGTGGTGATTAAGAGGGTGGTGGCATGCACAGAGCATTAGACTAGGAAAGAATAAAGGGGCTTTAGGAGCAGCAGAGGATGTGAGGATCAGGTATTTTCTTTGAAGAATTTGTATGTGAAATACTTAGAGAAATAGGTGACTTTTTATGTGGCATTTATGGATCCGGACAAAACATTGGATAGGGTTAATAGAGATGCTTGTGTTTTATGAAAGTGTTAAGAATATATGGTGTGGGAGATTTTATCAAGAGAGTAGGGCATGTTTGCAAGAATGATGGGAGGATGATGAGTGGTTCCAGATGGAGAGTCTGCAATCGGGGTGTGATATCACAGTGGCTGTAAAACCTGTTTATGGATGGGGTGGTGAGGGAGGTGAGTGCGAGGGCCTTGGAGAGAGGGGTAGGTCTGCAATTTGCTTGGGGTGTAGAGAGGGTCCAGAAATTGAGTCAGTTCTGATAACATGGCTCTGGTGGCAGATGCAAGTGAGAAACTGCAGAAGCTGGTTTCTGAGTTTGGCAGTGTATGTGAAAGGAGAAAGTTGAGTTAATGTAAAGTAAGGTTATTAAGTTTAATGAGGGAGAGAGACATGTTAGTTAGAGTGTGAGAGAACCTATAAGAAGTGAAGTGTTTTAGATACCTGGGGGTGGACATGGCAACAGATGGAACCATGGGAGCTGAAGTAAGCCATAGGATGGGTGAGGATGTAAAGTCCTGGGTACACTGAGGAGTGTGTGGAAAGAGATGTTACTGTCTGTGAGGTTAAAGATGGGTATCTGTGATAGTATAGTGGTCTTGACAATGCTGTATGGATATGAGATGTAGGCCTAAGAGGAAAAAGCATGGGAGAGGGTGCACAAGATGAAAATTAAATGTTAATGGATAATAAGAGGCGTAAGGAGGGTTGATAGTATAAGAAATGATAGGGTTTGAGAGAAGTGTGGTATGAAAAGAGTATATATGAGAAAGCTGCAATGGGCCAGACATATGGAGATGATCAGTGAGGAGAGGCTGACTAAGAAGGTATACATGTAAGGAATAGAGAGAAGAAGAAGAAGGAGATACTAAGGAGGTGGTAGGATAGAGTGAAAGATGTTTTGAGTGTTCAGGGCCCAAAGACATAGGTGAGTGTAAATTGGGCATGGGACAGAACAAACTGGAGCGACGTGATACACTGGGGGAAGACATGCCATCAATAGGCTGAACCAAGACATATGTAGTCAGGAAAACCTATGGAAAGGTTTGTGTGGCATGGCTATGGACATGGGGCTCTGGTTTCAGTGAATTTTACTTGACAACTGGAGTATCAATGTGAGCAAGTGAAGTCATTCTTCATCCATTATTGGCATTAATTTCCAATGCAGGTAATAGTGAACAAGTATGAAAAAAGAAAAATATTTACATCTTATCAAGTTTTAAGAGCCCCTGCCTGCTGGTGGTTACACATGAGTGTGAAGTGACTTTTCAGCAGGGTTGTATCATCATCAATAAACAGAATGGAGTAAGTCTTGTCAATGACCTCCAAAGGAGTCTATCATTTTCCTCCTCTTGCACAGATCACAGTCCTAAAGCTGCAAGAGCCCCATGAAAGGGTTCCTAGGGTTACATAAAAATAAAATACCTCATCTTGATGTCCATGTCTCAGGATCCCCTTCTGTCAGGCTCCCATGATGCTTAGAGAAGTTGGCTACATCCACTCTGCAGTACTAAAGTCAATTTGTGCAGTGATGTGTTGGTTTCATGTGTATGTTATTTGTGATGTTCAGTGTGGATAGAGCTTTGTTGAGTGGGGCTGGTTGAGCATTCAGGTGATGGGAGGGTGAACGTTGGATTCATGTCTGTCTGAGGTTAAGAGTGCAATAGTAAACTTCTATGTGATGGATGTATTCCGTTGTAAGTAAGCTAGCACTTTTACTGCATGATATAGTAATGCATGTCTGTCAGAGTGCTGTGATTTGATCATGAGGTCATCTGCATTATAGAGAATTTCACGTTTTGGTATGTAGGAGATGATGAAAAGTCACACAGGAAGAGACTGAAGAGAACTGATGAAAAAACTGCTCTATGGGAAACTCCAATTGAGAGCTTGAGGATTTAAAAGATGAATTTAGAGGAACACAAACTTTATAACAATATGTTATATATATGTTCTAAATGAACAAGATATTTAATAGACCTATGGATGAAGAAGCCAATCCATGATATATGAGCTTTAGGCATCCCTCATTTTACAGGTAAGCTGTGTGACTACAGTAAAAAATTACAAATGGTCCCACATGGATTTTTAATACTAGTCATTCAACAGCAGCTGTTTCTTGCTCTTCTAATATTCTATTCTGGCCTGGTTTATCAAAGATCTCCCAGTAGATGAATAAACCAACTGGGAAAGTCACTCACAGGTCACAATAGTATACCAGCTTGTTCCAAAGTAAGGAGTAAGGGGTAGTTTTGTAATACAACTGGAGTACCACAATCTTTCCATCCTCCTACACACTAACTTTGCATATGCATTCAGTTATTTCTGTACCTAGAGTATGACCTGAGTGAAGCATCACTACTAAGGTGAAACAACACAGCTGACAAAAGTGTTATCTCCTTGTTGGATCTCTCGTTCAAATACAATACTGCGTTATACTGGATTCCCATATGGGTGCCTGGTTTTTCATTTTCTCTCCAACAGAGTTATAACTTGAATCTCTGTCAAGTTGACAATCCACCCCACCCCTCAAACGTCCTACTTAGTCCTTAGTTTTGTTGCTGGAATGCATTTGCATGCCACTCTTATTAATGGGGGACTTTCCCAAGGTAAACCACCACATTTTCAGAATTGCAACATTCTCTTTCTTGAAAAGCACTTTGACTGTCACTTATACCTAGGCAGCATAAATCATTCCTTGGTGCATGCATATTCTAAGCAATGATTATGAGTCTTTATGACTGTCAGCTTAAATTTCTACTAAAATTTACACATCTGGAGAAATAAAACATTATAGGCTATGAAATCAAGTACACTGAATAAATTCATAACAAATTATATATTCTTACAGAATAATTCATTAAAAACACTAACCACATCAACACCATCTACTGCACAGAGCTTGAAAGACTGATTCTTGGCATCAAGAATAACATTGACCATGGCACACATCTCAGATGGAAGCACATAGTCTGTGGAGACGAATCCAGTGCCTTTCTTTAGCCACTGCTGGAATGCCTGGTCTGTCCGCGTAATACATGATTCAATCATGTCACACGCCATCAGCTGTTGGATGAGAAAAACTCTTATCTCAATGATTAAACACTAATTCAGCATGAAAAAACACCGCCTTAACATGCAAACTGGAAACAACATAGCTAAGAGACTTCAATCTGCACCACCCTTGTTTATTAGTCACAACCCTTCCCCTACTCTTATGAGCAGATATCATTTTGTCTCATGTATACTTTCTGCCTTTGGCTGCACTTTAACTTATTGGTGGTTCTCTTTCTTATTACTTCATAAGTGATGAATTACACATTACCATATTGGGGTTCCCACTCAGTAAGTTATCATTTTGTAAGTAATGTAACACAGTCCTGTATTGTAGTTTCTACTCAGCAAATATGGTCAGATGGAGAATTTTAGGTTCTTGGACTACCAAAAGACAGTAAAGAATCTGAATTTTCAGGGAAACAAAAGAAAACAACCCCATCATTGTGTCAAAAATTTTCTGAGTGGGATGGAACAGAAAATGTATGTCAGTGGAGCCTTTCCTAACTGAGTTGAGGTAATAAGAGTGCTGCAGAGCTCAATCTTAGGATTACTGTTATTCTTGTTCTATATTAATGAATTATTAGGGTGGCTGGATTCATAAGTGATTTATAACTGAACATGTTTGTGGATGATGCTAAAGACATTTGGCAAACAAAGCTTAACCCTAGTAAATGCAAAATAATGAAGTAGGGACAGCGAAAAAAAAAAACAAATATGATTCTCATATAGCATGAGACAAGCTTAACAAAACTCTTTGTGAATGGGATTTAAAGAATGACACAGTACCCAACCCTAGCCAGAAGCCAGTATTAGGAGAAATGTGAAGGAGGCAAATTATCTGCTGGTTAACAAAAAAATTGCATTTAAGCACACAGATAAGGAAATGCTTGGTAGATAATTTACTTTATATATCTTACATTAGACATAAATCAGAATTTGCATCATAATTTTGGTCACCATAATTATAGAAATTTAAGGATATAACACAGAAGGTACAAGGGAGGGCAACAAAGATAGTACCTAAAGTGAAGGAGCTACATTACAAAAAGAGAACTACACTAAAGGGAGAGATTAGACTATAAATGTGCCCAACACAGAAGAAAGAAGGAGTTTAATCACAAAATTCAAGTTTCTTAGTCAAACTGATAGTGTCGATAGTGAAGAGCTCTCTGAAAGATGGAAAGAAGAAGCAATCAGAGCTCATAGCAAAGAACTGTTTGAAAATATGCAAAAAATTAATTCTTTAGTTTTCTAGTTGTGGATGAATAGAATAAACCAAGGGATGAAACTAAATGAAGACAGTGTTTATGAAAGATGGAGCTCCATAAGTATAAATCTTTGTCTCCATACTGAAAAATATTAGTAGAATATAAAGAATATGTGTTTCTAAAATCTGTAAACTTCCAAAGTTCATGGTCCAGCACATTCAAGATTATCACTAACTTGCATTTCTAGTAAATAATTTTGGTAAATGTTCATTAAATTTACCATACAGTGTACAATCTTATATAGTATAATACAAACAAATAATATATGCATCATATCTTTATAGGGAAAGGGTGCCCTTATTTGCAGCCCAACTGGGTTCTGTTTACAAAACAAGAGAATGTCACCGATCAGTGTAGGTACTAGAAGTTTACCCAGTGTAAAGCAATTATCTATGGACAAGTGTTTAATTGGAAGTACCTTGACCAATAAACAATGCTAAATATTACACAGTGACAACAAGTATAAAACTGCATGAAATTAGGTGGAAAACCTATGGAAGTTTTTGAAAAGTGGAAAAAAAGGGTGTCTATGAAGATAACCGGTTGGCATTGTTGAGTGATTTCTACATTTGGTTTACTGCAAACAATAACAATGGCTCTAATTGGTTACATGAGTGAATATGATCTAGACACTGGATCCCAGACTGAGTACAAGGAGCATCTGCAACATCATTTCTTGGTGAATAATATAAATGATGCAGACAAGACGAAAAATATGTCGATAGCAATGGTAGGACCTAAGACATACAGGATTAGACCAAGAGAAGAAAGGATGGATGGGTATTCCCTTTTAACAGTTTCAGTTCTTCACTAAACAACACACCCAGGAGAGTGCCTTAACCAAGAGGAAGAAGAACAGCACCAAGAGGGGTAGAAGGACCATCAAGAGAGAGAAGAGGACCACCAAGAGGAGGTATAATGTATGAAGTGGAAATTGTAAAAATACAGGAAGAAAGATTAGAAAATAATAATGGTACTGAGAAAGGTAAAGAGGATTATTCTGAATTCAGTTCAGTACTATATTAGAGTAGTAAAAACAAGAGTGAGGTAAAACTGGAAAGTGTTCAACCATTTAAGAGTATACTAAATATTGAAGGGCAAGAGGTAGATTTGGAGATAGTCACTGGTGCAAGTTTTACCATAATCAATGACCATGCTTATGAGAGTCTGTGTGACAAGGTACCCAGATTACAAGAGAGACTAACAGATGATGATGTGTTGTTGAAATCATACACAGGAGAAAGACTGAGAATTAAAGGTGTTATGAAAGCTCATGCCACACACCATGGTCTAATACATGAATTGCCATTAGTAGTAGCAGTAGATGATGGACAGAATTTGTTAGGTAGGAGCTGGTTACAAACACTCCAGATTGACTGGAAGAATTCATTGTTTAATGTACAAAAACAGTTGGATAGTACTGAAAAGCTTGCAAAAGATTTAAAAATAAAGTAAGCTGAGGTATTTGTGGAAGGTTTTTGCATATACACTGGAGGGAAGGCCAAAATTTATGTAGATGCTGGAGTAAAGCTGAAATTTTTTAAAGCTTGTCCACTGCATTTTTCTTTGAGAGAGACTATAGACATAGAATTAGACAGGCTAGTGGCAAATGGAATACTTGCACCCTGGAAAGCTTAGAATGGGCCACTCCGATAATGGTCATGTCCAAGCCATCCTCACAAGTTAGAATTCGTGGCTAAGAAGGAAACTTTTCTAGTGCTTATCAATAGATGTACTGTGCGATAAACACATACAGAGGTTTGCTCAGGTATAACTGACTACCCTATGGGATCAAAAGTGCAGCTGGATTTTTCAAAGAGAAATGTAAAATTTACTGAGAGATATTCCACACATTGTTGTATACTGAGATGATATTTTCATCACTGGAAGCACTGAAGTAGAACATGGAGCAAACATGACTAAGGTGGTAGAGATTAAATGCATAAGGTTTAGAGCTGCATTTTGACAGTGTGAGTTATTTGGAACACAAAATTGATGCAAAGGGTGTTCATGTATTAGAAAGTAAAGTAAAAGCAATTGCGGATGCATCCTGGCTAAGAAGTGTGCAAACACTGTGATCATTCCTAAGAGGTATAAATTTTTATGGTAAATTTCTCAGGCATTTTTCTTCAGTGCTTATGCCATTGTATATGTTGTTAAGGAATGGGGTCTGATGGCAGTGGTTGCTACCACAAGAAGCTGCATTTAAGAAAGCAAAGCAGATATTATTGTCTAGTGAGGTTTTGGTACATTATGATCCAGATGGGCCTCTTGTTTTTTGATGTGATGCATTAACATGTGGTGTAAGGGCAGTGCTAGCACACCAAAATGAAGATGGATCAGAACAACCTATAACTTTTGCTTTATGCAAACAGAATGATGCTGAGAAAATTATGCACAAACTGACAGGGAGAGTTTAGCAATAATATTTGGGGTGTGCCATTTTCATAACTATGTGAATGGAAGATCATTCACATTAGTCACAGACCACAAGCCTATTATTTCACTTTTACATGAACACATTGCATTGCCCAGTATGGCTAGTGCAAGAATACAACATTGGGGCATCTCACTTGCTGCTTATAATTACCAGTTTGAATTTAGAAATGGTCTTGACAATGCAAATGCTTACCTATTGAGTAGGTTACCATTGGTGGAGAAACCAGCATCAGTACAACTCCTCACAGATACCATATTGTTATTAGAGCACAATGAAGATCAACCAGTTGCAGCTAAATACATCAGGAGATGGACAGCCCATGACCTAGTATATGCTAAAGTTTTGTCTCTTATCAAGAATGGTTGGTCAAAAGCTGCTCAGGTTCTAGAGTTTAAGTCATCTTATGTGCATAGAGATGAACTTAGTACTCATGAAGGTTGCACATTGTGGGGGAATAGCAAATTGTATTAATTGAACTGCACAAGGCTCATCCAGGTATCTCCATAATGATGGGGAATGATAGATTATATATATATGGTGGCCTAAATTAGATAGGGATATTGAACAGTATTTCATGTCCTTTCCAACAAGATTTTTGCCAATTTGTCATGACCTTTGGTTACTCTTTCATTGCAAAGATAGGGCAGGTATCTGCCATGCTACACAGGCAACAGTGATAAAAGTTAAGTGTTTTGTTTCATAATGACTGAAAAAGTTTGCAGCTACCAGATGACAGGAAAATGAGGTAATGGGATACAAGAACAAGGTAAACTGGTACTTGTACAATCACACATTAAGCTTTGCACAGACTCTGAGTCATGGGATTATACCACAACAGCAGAAGTACCTTAAAGTCTACAGTTGCTTGCCCCACAAACATGGATTTATATTTTTGATACTTCAGTTATAATCACCTTCAGGTGGGACAACAGAAATTTGTAATCTAGAAGACCAAGAAATATGTGGATTTTAGATTTCTATGGATTTTAGAAACATTGTGCAAGTACTGTATGGGCCATGAGTAGTGGTCTGAAAATGTAATGACCTCCCAATAGAATTTTTTGTTCACTCCTGTCTGACGCCTTTCTTTTTCAAGTTGTACAAAAGCATTTTTATCATTACAAGTGAAAAATAAACCTTTTTATGGAAATTTAGCCATGTAAAGTCCATTGATAAGTTGTTATGCCATCGGGATTGTAGTTAAGAGATTGCAGCATTCCCACCTGGCTTTTTTATCAAAATTTTTCTAACTTGTATATTGATGGAATAATCATCATTTTGTTTCATTCTGTTATAATCATTATGATATATACCTTTATGAGTAACATCTAAAAGGATACTACACAAGTAGGAAAATTTTGGCTACAGCATTAAGATCTACAAAAACTGTGTAATACCTCCCTCTGTCATGAATTATGGACAGTTGAACATATGTCCTGTAATGACATGCAGCAACCATATACTCCCTCAACATACCCCAACCCAGAACACAGCATTGGAACCATGACACAAAATCTCAGTTCAGTAATATATGGGTGAAGAGTTTATCCAGGCACTGTATATAAATGGATGGAGTGGTTGAAGAGTTAATAGAACTTTTTCTATAGCTAACACAGGCTCCATATTGTAATATTTGGCATAGTTTATTGATTAAGGTATTTCCTATTAAACACTTAATAGTCCATAAATAATTGCTTTACACTGGAAAAACTTCTAGCAGCTACAGCAGTCAGGTACACTCTCTTGTGTAAACAGAATCAAGTTGGGCTTTAAAGAAAAGCATTAATTCCCTATAAAAAAGGATATGACATCCTTTTCCCCATGATATATGAAACTACTAGTATATATAAAATAATGTGTTTACTGGTATTGTACTTTGTTCATTATCAAGGAATTTACTAACTCCTTGCTGAATTACAGAAATACAGAATAATTAAAATACTACAAACAGAAGAAAATACACATTGTTAAAATCATATGTAAGTACAGTAAAATAACTTATTCTTCTTTAAACAATTTTTTACTCCTTAATATTGCTGTCATATTCTACAAATCTAATCATACAGGTTTATTTATAACTCTTCCAGACCTTGTTTTGATTTTCACTGGGCCTCCTGAAGGAACCATACAAGATGAACTCGCTCCAGGTCTTTACCTACATATATCAGACTCTATTTGGCTTGGAAAACTGACGTTACCCTTTCTTTGATCTTCAAGTGTTTTATGAGATTCCTGGTTCACAACTTGCCCAAAAACTCATTTGTCCTGTATCCTGCTGTGTATCACTCATACCATCCTCACCCTTCTCCTGGAAGATTATTTCCCTAAGGGCTTCCTACTCTGACAACTTTGCACTTCTAAATCTCATGTGATCAGCATGTCACCTGACAACTCTTATTATCAGACAGTTCTTCCACTACCATTCCTGGTACCCAACGAGCTCCCCACCACTATGATTCTCCACAAGCACTTCATCATTTACCCTAAATTCCCTCAAAGGCCTGCCCTTATTGTGATATTTTTTTTTTTTCATTTTACGCTTTCTTTCAAGTTTGGTCTCAGCAGGTCAAGGGGTCCCTATAGATTTCTACCCATTAGCAACTGTGCCAGGGTACTACCAGTTATGGACTGTGGTGAACATCTATATCTGAATAAGAACCTATACAACCTTGTTTTGATGTCTGCTTTTCTCATTTTCTTTAGCCTATTTTTGAATGTTTGAACAGCTCTTTCAGCCATTCCATTAGAGCTAGGGTGAAAAGAAGCACAAGTAACATGATCAATCCCATTTTTCTGTATAAAATGGCCAAATTTATAACTGGTAAACTATGATATGCTAAAGATGTATGCAGATACACTAAATTACAGTTCAAGATGTCACTGGAGAGAGGCATAGAATCAAGGGGATGGAAAAGGGCAAATGTCATACCTCTGTGTATGAAAGGAGACTAGGAATAGGCACTGAACTAGCAATCAGTCTCATTCACCAGAGTGGTGTGCAAGGTTTAGAAGAGATAATTAGAGAGCAAATTGATAACCTCCTACAGAGGAGAAATTTCCAAAGTGAGAGACAGCATGATTCTAGGGAAAGGAGGTCATGCATAACTAACCTCCTAGAGTTTTGTGACAGAGTGAGCTCAGTCCTGGATAAAAAGAAATGCTAGGTGGACTGTCTATATCTGGAATGCCAGAAGGAATCTGACAGTGTACTGCAGAGGAAGCTGATTAAGAAGCTGGATCACCAAGCAGATATATGGGGAAGCTCCTACAATGAAAAAAATTTTCTGTGTGAGGGAACAAAAGATACATATTAGAGGAGCCATTTCCAAATGCATTGCAGTGACAGCAATGCACCGCAGGGTTTAGTTCTGGGACCACTCCTCTTCTTGATCTATATCAATGACTTGCCTGAAGGTATGAATCCTACATGAATATGTTTGCAGATGATGCAAAGGTCATGAGGGAAGTGAGAGGTGAGAAGGATTGCATCAACTTACAAGGGACCTAAACAGACTCTTAGTTGGTCTGAAATGTGGTTGATGAAATTCAAACAAATCAAATGTAAAGTAATAAGAATGGGACAAAGCAGAGATGGCCTTAATGCAATTATCATCTATCACTAAATAAGCTTCAGGATTTTGTATGTGAGAAGGACTTGGGAACAGACATCATCCCTACTGTTTTATTAGGAGAACAGTTAAGGACACAAACTGTCTGCAGGCAAATATGAGAATATCTTTCAAGTATACAGATAAGGAAATATTTAGCAAGCTATTTATGTGCTACATTTGGCCAAAACTAGAATAAGCTTCTCAGGTTTGGCTACCACACCTAAAGAATCAGATAAGAGCTCACACAGACCGTCCAGAGAAAGGCAACAAAAATGCTAACACAATGAAGGGAGCTAAGCAATAAGGAAATGCTGGAAGCTTTAAATTTACCCACCTTGGAAGGGATAAGACTGAGGGGTGACCTGATCACAGTCTTTAAGTTCTTAAAAGAGAATGATGAAGTGGACTTTGGACAGTTCTTTGAGAGATGTAGGGATACAGTAACCAGAGGGCATGACATAAAATTAAGTAAGAAACTTATACATAAGGATGTAAAGAAATACAGGTTGAGCATCCCTAATCTGAAAATCCGAAATCTGAAATGCTCTAAAATCCGAAACTTTTTGAGCAGTGACATGACGTTACAAGTAGAAAATTCCACATCTGACCTCATTTGCCCATGCTGGGCTTTGACATTCTGTAGGCACAAGTTTGTTACAAACCATAGTCACCACCAGACCTACATACATTACTCACTGCGTTTTTTGCTTATTTCCTGCTCTGTGGAACAAAGATGTTGTTGATTATGTCAAAAAGGCCTGCAAATACCCCTATAGGTAACAGTGATAAGAAAAAGAGGAAGCAAGCAAAATTATTAAAAATATTGCATAAATAACCTTCAGGCTAGGTGTATAAGGCATACATGAAACAAAAATGGATTTTGTGTTTAGACTTGGGTCCCAACCCCAAGATATCTCATTATGTATATGCAAATATTATAAAATCCAAAAATATCAAAAACCCTAAACACTTCTGGCCCTAGGTATTTTGGATAAGGGATACTCAACCTGTACTTTTATAGTGTAAGAGTGGTGGGTGAATGGAACAGACTGACTGTGGACATCGTTAATGCAGACATCAAACATAAATTTATGAGGCTGTATGACTGAATGGGGCATTCAAGAGGTGGGGCCTCATGAGCATAAAACTCCCTCCCCATACAGTACAAATAGGTAATCATCAGGTGCACTTTACTTCATACAATTCTTGAATTCCAGCTCTGAGCCATTAACTATTAATCAACAAACAATTGAATACACTTCTTTTAGTCTGGCATTGCATTTCTCTTAATACTCCTCCCCTCTCTCAATGCTGGTGCAGCTGGTCTATCCCCTAGCCTTGTTTGGCATGCCCTGTTTGGCATTTCCAGTTTTTTTTTATCCTTTGACTATATTTCTTGCCTATCTACCATCTTAACTGTCACATTTTGATGAATACCAACTCAATTCTATCTTGTCTTTAAGTTTCTTAGTTCTACTAAGTACCTTCTGGCTCGATATATATACTCTGAGTCAAACATAACCATAAATGGCCACCCCCTTACATCTTGATAATAACTACCGATTCCTGTCCGTCCTTTTATCACTGAAATTTCAAGTGGCAATTCTACAGCCTTCACTGACCTTTTAAGAGCTTTGGGTAGATGAACTGCTAAAATCTGAAAAAATAAAAACTGGCAAAACTCCTTAGGAAGGCATTTACCTAAAAGAAGTAAATGGCAAAGTCTCATTCTCATATTCATGATACTATTTTCTTAATAATCAATTCTTTCTCTCTCTCTCTCTCCATCTGTTATGTATTCACTCTTATGCACCAATCAAGAGATATCATCTGTAGATGGTCTAATTACCTAATTCTGGATAAAATACAAATATCAACCATAATTAAGAATTTCTTGCCTTGTGGTAAGGAACAGTCTGCCCTTGAACTCTACTTACTCAAGAGTTTACATCAATGCACTCCAGACTGTCAGAGCAGACGGTCACATCCTCAGCATCTGATGATATGTATTCTTATTTTGCAGCATTTTAACTGGTTCTTTTCATCCTTGTATCATGAGAAGGAAGGTAAACTTGAAAAAGCACTAAGACAGTATAAGGGGGAAGTTAACAGCAGGAATAAAAAAGGGGACACAGACCTCTCCATGATGCAAAGTACCCTGCCATTGCCCCTACTCCAACCTCACTCCTAGTTACCCCCACTACTGGGAGAGGAGAGACCAAAAGCCTTTCATATACAAGATTCACAACAGATAAGATAATAAGATGGATACAGTACCTGAATCATACATTGCATTCTGAGTGAACTCATGCATTATGAGTGGCAAGAAGTTAAACTTTTATCTACCTATATCTCAGAAGTAACTATCTAAATTCAAAGCTTTATTTCTCACAAGAAAGTAAAAACCCAACATAAGCTGAAAGAATTATCTAAGATATGTATTCTATATTTTGATATGTCTTAAAACATATTCATGGCATAATATTTTCCTCAAAATTTTCATGAAAATTTCAACCTATGATTTTAATATTCTTGACTGAAAAATTAATCCATTGAAGTAAAAACAATATATTTTCTTCAAGAATAATACTAATACTATGATATGTCAGAATATAAGTGAAGAAATATAAGTGGGAGAAATAAAATTTTGAAAATGGGAGGAGTAAGGGGGCAGGGAGAGTAAGAGTATTGGGGGTTGGGGAGGTGGGAAAAGAAGGGTTGGTTGTGACTGACAAAAGTTTTGATGAAAATATGGAAGGAAATTGAAAAAAAAAATAGTAATCCCCTATACATATCAAATGCAACTGTTAATAGCATTTCTTTTTTCCCTTATCTACCTTATCTGATGTACGATCTTCTTTCAAAACAAAAATAATCAATAATCTAAGTCTAATGACTTCTTGCTTTCTAATCTTTTTAATTTTGATGATATTCCCATCTGTCAGCTAGATCCTTCAGTGATGAATTTATCAAAGTGCCCCTGACTTTCTCTTAAATCTTATTTAGCTAACAAGCACTGGTCCTACATGCTCTATACTTTTCTTAACCTTTCATTAACCAGATGATAGGCATCCTTTACTACTCCACCTATAACTATACATTTCATTCTTCTACAGTTTCAAACAGTTTCAGTTAATTTCCTGTGTGACTTATTTTGTATAATCTTGGGTCTATGTTCTTTTACATTAATCTTCATGCTCTGCATCTGTTGATCAGCAGCCGAAATAGCTCTTTCTGCACCTCCCTGCCTACTACTGATAACTGATTCTGTAAATGTTTTAGTGTGTTTATGTTTGTTTGTTTGTTTGTTTGTGTGTGTGTGTGTGTGTGTGTGTGTGTGTGTGTGTGTGTGTGTGTGTGTGTGAGTGTGTGTGTGTGTGTGTGTGT
>JAYMFT010219812.1:0-11369 GCA_038088735.1 Panulirus argus | reverse complement strand
ATGCAGAAAAACACGACAAACACGCGATTCTACAAATGCTGAAAAAGAAAAAACATGGAAAAGGAAACACGAGGTCCTGAGCGCTTTCGTGTATTAGCACATCTTCAGAGGACAGTCACAGAATGAGAGGACCAGAGACGAATCAAGCTGGACGTAAACACAGAGAAGAAGGAACAAGGTTAGCAGCTGACACACTATCAGTCGCCTGCGTTTGTCCAAAATATAAATACACACAAGTGAGATACACGTATATGCAAGTGACTCCTGCTACACGTCCCGTCCCTCCACTATGCCTCCACAGCAGAACCCGCTGACATCTTAACTCAACAGAACCTTCACGAGTCCCGTCCTCTGGTCTAATGAATCCCCGAGATTACTAATCCTTCTTCGACATCCACGACGTTCACTCACGTCTTGACATTCGCGAAGACATTTCTTCTTTCAGTAATTCCCGGAGCGATCTTTAACCTCCTTCATCGAGTAGTGAACCTGCATGCCATAAGCGATCAACGAAAGGGGACAATGCAAGGCGCATATGGCCTCGTCAGGCGAGAGGGGTCGGGCGGGATTACATTTCCTACCTGACCTTCCCCCTAAGACCCTCCTCCCACCTGAGGGGCTCCTGCAGCCTCAAGGCTTCAAGGAGAGTGATGGACTCCAGTGGACTAAGGAATCCTTAGGCGACACAGCTTCGCCGGAGGTTTGACCCTTCGCTCACGGCGTAACCGCGAGCAGGCGGAGTCCGGTAACATCTCCAGCTAGGCGTTCGGTATCTCCATTTTTGTGGTAGTTGTATCGCAGGCGTGATGGGTCTAAAGATGCAGGGATGGGCGACGACCAGGGAAAGTATAGCTAGTGCGTGTCTAGGGACTGAGGTTTCAGACGGGGCGTATGTCTTGTGGTGGGGTTGGTTTCGTTTCAGAGGGAGTCGGGACTGGCGGCTGTACAGTGTCTGTCGGGTTATTGTGGTATGTGTATGTTGTGCAGTGTTGTACTTGTCGCTTGTGGATGGGGTGGGGAGGGAACAATCTGTTGTAAGAAACTCCAGAGAACAAACATTACCATAGGAGTATTTTCTTAACATCTTCTTGCCTCCTGGAGAAATAAAAAAAAAGAAAAATAGATCCAGACTCTGTTCGTAATGATGGCATTTCGCAGACTGCAGTGACTCCTGTCCGACGATAGTGCTCGCCCCTTCCTTAACGCTGGCATGCTAATCCAACATCTGACGATGGGTGATGTGCCAGGTGACAGGTCCCGTATTGAGGCTACTCGTCCTAAGTATGCAGAAAATTGTGGGCCGCCAAAATAATATTAAAGTTTACCTTACGAAGGCTGGATTGTCACTACTCCTTCAAAGAAAATGGTCATGTCTAGTTTGGGGGGATAAACCTGATTACATGTTCATTAAGTCTTTCATAAACAACGTGTGCCTCGGGTCTGCTATTTATATCTATTTAACATGTTAGTAGACAATGTAATTATAGAGGTTAGGGAGAGCCAATGAGAGGGTTTCAACGTAGATTGTCCTGGCATAAAGGGATGGAGGAAAATAGGGAGGGCTATTCTCCTTCCCCCAAATTTACATTCACTCACACACACACACACACACACACACACACAGTCGTTCGGGGAAACTGTTTCCCCAGACCCCGGGCAGCAAAAACAGGTTAAAAAAAAAAAGCCCGACTCATCGATCCGAATTCCCAAATTTTAAAACGAAGCGGACGACTCAGGCTTGTTTGTAAAGCTTAAGGCGCCGTACACACAAACACACTCAGTCTCTTCTTGCTGTTAACTTAGTTAGGACGATTATATTATTGCCACTGTTGCACTGTGTATGTACATATTTAGACTGATTAATGTTCTTTTTATCCAAATTCCGGCATTCTCTGTTACAACTAAAATTCAAGGACATTCTGGCTTGTGCACTGAAATAGAATTTGGGCTCGTAAGTCTATGTCCTTCACGAAAACTACAAGAAAACGTTCACTTCGTAATTCATTATGTTTTTCGTGTGGAAATTTACTTCGAAACTAGAATTCATCATAAAATAAAAAGAAAAGGTCCACATAAAAGATTGAATTCTACTTTATGATTAAGATTAGAATTAAGAGAGAGATGTGCGTATTATTCATTAATCATACACAAGTGTAAATATTCCTTAAGAGTGATTTTCTTTACGAATGCTGCTGCAAAATTTCCCCGTAGACTTAATCCTTTTCGTCGACAACTTTACATTTTCTCAATGATGAATCCTGGATTTCTAGCCTGTGAACTTGGCGAATTACATATAATCCCACGCATTTTCAACTTCTGCGCCTGGGTACAAAAAATGTCCCGTTTGGACTTATACATCAAAGTACAGGGTTGACATTGGATATTGTTTGTGAAATGAAATTTCATATTGCTGTCATATTTGCTATATATATATATATATATATATATATATATATATATCATGGCAAGAGGTAGGGAAAGCGGTGACGGTGAGTATGATCTTAAAGACGTGTTGAAAACCTGAAGAAGGTGTTCGAGCCTATTCCATTGGTGTTTATAATTTTGCCGTTGAAAGCCGTTGATGACTCCCGAAGGTGATCAGCATAGAACCTGTATAACCAACCAATCCAAAATGGCATTAAAGAAATACGTTTTCATAAATGCTTATAACATAATTTTTCAAAAAGTATTATACATTACACTCACCTAGATTACCGTGTAAAATCACGAGCAGTTGGCCGTAACTTCCATTGGCAATGTGCCGGAAGACTCAATATAAGAGCTGCCCTGCCCCTGTTGTATTGCTGCCTCTCTGCTACCTTACAACTCATCTCTATAGTCGCCGATAGTTAAAGTTATAACCGCTCACTGATAATCAAACTTACAATCGCTCGTTGATTATCAAGCTTATAACCGCTCGTTGATAATCAAGCTTATAACCGCTCGTTGATAATCAAACTTATACCCATTCGTTGATTATCAAGCTTATAACCGCTCGTTGATAATCAAACTTATACCCGCTCGTTCATTATCAAGCTTATAACCGCTCGTTGATAATTAAGCTTATAACCGCTCGTTGATAATCAAACTTATACCTGTTCGTTCATTATCAAGCTTATAACCGCTCGTTGATGATCAAACTTATACCCGCTCGTTCATTATCAAGCTTATAACCGCTCGTTGATAATCAAGCTTATAATCGCTCGTTGATAATCAAACTTATACCCGCTCGTTGATAATCAAGCTTATAACCGCTCGTTGATAATCAAACTTATACCTGCTTGTTCATTATCAAGCTTATAACCGCTCGTTGATAATCAAACTTATAACCGATCGTCGCCAATCAACAACCACCTTTACCTGCAATAAGCTGACACGACGAGTCGATGCGGTTACCCGCCATCGGTGCACCAAAACAAAAATGTTGTTGTGAGGCGTATTGTGTTGTTGAACTCCTCTCCAACTTCAGGCAAACTTTGCCGGCGTTCTGGAGAGGCATTATTGTGTCTTGGAAGTCAAGCAAAACTCGAGAACAAAAGCCAACTCGGGCCTGAGATTGCTTGCTACAACATCGTCCGAGCTCGACTTCTGCTTGCACTTGGTCTGCGAGATTGTTACATACAGCCGCGGGTGTCTAGCCTCGTTCATGTTTGCAGGATGCATTGCAACGCAGCAGCGGTGGTGGTGGCGGTGAAGAAGAATTAACCAGCCAGTCTTGCAACGATATTACTCATCTAGCGTTCGTGAAGGTCAAAGATATACTCTTGAGTTTGGGAAGGAAGACCAGTAAAGTGGCCGTGTTGCCATATGGGAGTGACCAGTGAACAGGTGGTGTTGTCGTATGGTACTGTTGCCACTCCGGGGTCACCAGAATACGCCAGGCAAAGCTCGGACCACAAAGCCCTACATGACTTTTAACACAGTTCACATTATTGCGCCATTTCATATCATCTCTAACGCGATATACCGAACCTAGACTTTCCACGTCAAAAATCCAACACCTGCTAAGCTTTTCAAGAGTAATTTTCTTAAAAAAGCCAAGCGCTTTATTCATCTATTTTTAAACCTGCGTTATTAGGGCCGTAAAAGCAAAATAACGCATTCGTTATCTGATCATGAAAGAGAGTGTGAATCAACTCGCCATGTCTGCCACTTGAAGGAACTGCATCATCACATATGTTACGTTACCTTGATGCGCCCGGCACTAGCGTCGGGACTTCCTGTTTTGCTTCCTTAACCCAACCTCAGCGCTTTGACAACATTCCTAGTCCACGTCTCATACCCGTTGCTGTACTAACTCTCTATATTCATCACGTCATTCCTCCCTCGGATTGCTAGTTACGCAAACCCAGCAAGCAAGCACCCCCTTCCATTGGGCTTCCCTGTTCCAGCAAGGCAGTGCTCTACGCTACGTAGGGGGGTAAGGAAGGTAACTTTGGAGCTCTGCAGTACTCCCCCTCTCCATCCAGCGGTGTCTCTTTTTGCTCCCTGCGTCACCACTTGCAGGAGAAGTCTGAGAACCTCTTTTACAAATATCATTTCATATACAATCATCCAAGAACCTATTTCCACGAATGAGTCCTGGAGTCATTACCCTTAATCTCTTTCCTGAGACTCCTGAGCGGCCTTAGGCTGCGCTGCTTCCAGTAGCAAGGGAAATGTGGACTTCTTTGGAGTGAGAAGTTCTTTAACCAGACTGTACTCCAAGTGATACAGCCTCGCCAAAGACTTTTCACTCGCAATGTAACCATATGCAGGTGGAGTCCGGCAAAACTCCTTTCATATATGTAGATAGACGAGCACACAGATGGACAGACAGATATGCAAACGTCTGGAAACATGGCTATCGGTACCAATAAATAAATTAATATCCTGACTTGAATTCAACTCCAACGTTTCCACTTCACAAAAATTGGCATTTTCATTTTCTGAAGTGGAGTGAAATGACGTTCAAAGAAAACGTAACTGGAAAATTATTTCCAATATGATATCTAGTTTACTCTTTTGTTGCTCACGTTTTTAAGTTCACGGTACAGCAAAATTAAATAAAGACAATATAATTAACTTATAGAGGGATAAAAAAACAATTAAACAGCGTGCTGTAACTGAGGCAATTATAAGTACATATAATGCTTCATTAATTTCAAATGATACTTGACTTCATATTACCGGAACGCGAAGAAATTGCATGTAAACATAACACAAAAATGATCTTTACACTTTCAAAGCGTCATAATATGACATAAGGACCAAATCATCTGAAAGTGTACCAACCTCTCAAAGCTACCAGGTGATCATTCTGAAACCTGTCGTTCACTGGCGTATAGATAGTTTCTGTGCTGTGTATACGCTACGACGAAACGATCTCTCGTATTGCCACGGACCTCGCTGACGAACAGACTTCGGACCGTGGACGGCTTCGCTGACTGTGGCGTCGGTTGGCCACTTTAACCCGACCGCAAGCTACTAGCAAAATGTGGTTCGGAAGAGACAACGGTACAGCCTCGCCAGGGGCGATCTTTCACTCGTGTCGCATCCACAGGGCAGTGCCGGGAGACGCTTTCTATATATATACACGTATGCGTGCGTATGGCCAGGAGCGTATTTAGCTGTCCATCCCAAAAGGTGAGGATGAACAAGCCGAGTTAACTGTGGGCTGCAAGCCTGGAATCGGGACCCGAACACCAGACTGCGCATTTCAAAGGCAGCGGCGCCAACACAAAGAGTGCACCAGGGAGACTCGTGGCATCATCACTATGCATAGGGTATCTTTGTCTATTAGACACGAGACTGTATCTACTGACGGCAGGAATATGAGGCATACACAGAGGCTGTTGCCCACCGTCCGACACACAGGGACGGCAATCAACAACCTGACGAGGGCATTGTGACGGACACTCGCCCTCCCGTACGGACGCTTTGGGGGGTTCCGGTGGAGACCACACCGCCTTTACCCCTTCCGTCAGACAGGAGGGGGTCTATAGATCTGACTCAGCGAGACCGGGGTACATACATCTCTCCCAAGCCAGTATTACCGGAGCTAAGGTCTCTTAACTAAGATATTTTAACCCAGCAGGGAGACTGGAGCCTTGGTCTCCTGACCCAAGACGACCAAAGCCAAGGTCTCCTGACCCAGGGAGACCGGAGCCTTGTCTCCTGACCCAAGAAGGCCAGAGCCAAGGTCTTTTGACCCAGGGAGACCGTAACCAAGGTCTTTTGACCCAGGGAGACCGGAGCCAAGCTCTCCTAACCGAGCACTCACAACCTACCAACATGTGATCTCGAGTGAACTGAATATTTCAACATCTCGATGAATCGAACACCTTTTCATATTCGCCCCCATCTCGAAGTGAAAAGAAATTAAAGCAAGGCAAGTGAATCAAAAGAATTTATATTTCGTGATCAAAGCAGAATATTAAAAAATAAAAATCTAAGGTCTTGCCTTTTTTAATGAGACCAGTTTTAACGAAAGAATGGAAACGTTTATGTATGTATTGCCAGGTCTGAACAACGTCCTTGTTCACAAGCCATAATACCTTGAAAGAGTTAGTCTTGACTTTACCCCCGTTATATTCCGCAATTCTTTGCCTTGGCACCTGTGATGATAACTCATTATGATAACGTTGCACACACGTAATTTGCATTATATAAGAGACAGTTTTATATATCAATACGACAAGAATGTCAGACTTTCTTAACGGCTTCTGACCAACAATGCTGATTATTCCTGAAAACAATACTTAGGAAACGCGAGCACCGCTCTGATGACAAAAGCATCCTTTTTGCGGTTGTAACTGTTGATAATGCACATGAATATAATCCACAAATATCAACACCTATGACTTATCCTCTCAAGCGTATTTGGAAAGATCACGCAAAGAGAAATACAGGCCCGGGGGCAAGTAACTCAGGGAGTGAGACTAGTTCCGTTTTCTGCCAATGGATGGCAGCACACGAATTGTTTTATATACCGCCAGCTGTTTGACGGAGGGAGAGACTTCAGTGAGGGGCGTTGAAGCTACTCCTAATTTTGACCGGCATTTCCTTCCATTTTTCGTCTCAAAGTACAACATATAAGTAACTGTTGTATTACCACAGGAATTATCCCTTGATAATGGCTGTGTAGGTTCATCTAACCCCCCAACTCGTAATATTGAAAAACATATATTTCAGATTTCCCGGATTTTCTTGAAAATTTCCCAATTTTTAATAGCCCGCTTTGGACTACCTTTAAAATCTTGCTGTGGACCGGAAGCTGGAAACCAATAGGATGGCGAGATTTATGCCTGAAGTAGCAAGGCAAAGAATATGTTCATTTGTAAATTTAGCAAGTTGAGCCAACGGTTCAGGCGACTGTGGTAATGGATCTCATGACCCAAGCGTTATGTACTGCAACTTATGATCCATCATTGTCGGATTCTTTCCCTCCTTTTTATATCATGACGATAGCTTCAGTCGCGGACAAAAGTCTCCTGACGAAGGCCACACAATGAGTTATGAAAAAGATAGAACTGCATATAAAGAGATGAATGAAGAAAATAAAAGACTGTGATGTGGAAAAAAATAGTTCTATAAAAAAAAAGAGAAGGTCGAAGATTGTTTGGAAAATCACGAGATAAAGATTTACAAAGCTTATCGGCGATGGGCCGTACTCGAAGTTATATTTTCATAAAGAGGGAAGAGAACCAACAGTGCTGGGCACAGAGTATGGGAACAAAAGTTGAGGTTAGAGTAGCAGAGTTGGTAACCTGGATTGCTTCAAACACGAATCTGTTGTCCGTCATACAAGGACGAATTGGGTCTTTGTATGGTCCGTGCAACTGCTCAGAGGAATAATCCGATGAAATTTTAACTTCTAGTGTCATAGATGCAAACTTCGTAAATTTGTGCAACGATACGCTCTTCAAAAGCTTAACTCCTGATTATAAAAGAGTTATGGTAAATGGTTGGATGGTAACGTTTTGCGTTTAAATCAGAGAAATAATCCTTAATATGTATACCTAATACTAGTCTGTTTTAGCAACAGGACGGAAGATGATAACATTGATCCCTCACAACAGAACGTAAGGCTGGTGCCAAGGAAGTGCATGGAGGTTGGCAGCGCCATATGAGAACCTTGAGAACACCTACGGACGAACACACAGAAGTCACTCGAGCTGTGTGACCGTGCTCAACGTGCGGTAAGGGAACAAACACTCTGAGCTGTGCAAAATCTTCCCAAGTCGGGACCTCTGCTCTAAGTGGTAACCTGAGAATGCCAGAATTGCTTTAAACAGAAACATTCAAACGCCAGCTAGACACTAGTTTTTTTTCAGTGCCTTTAAACGTAATGTCAAAGTGACGTTGCCTTATGGTAGTTTTATTCTTATTTTTTTTTTTTTTTAGGAAAGGTAACCTGCATAATTTACATTATCATTTATTATATGTTCATCTCTTGGAAAAAAAATAATAGATTCTTTGTTTTACATACTAGAGTCTTTGGATGTTAAGCCACCGTCACACCTGATGACTTAGTACTGGCGTCACTGTGGAGGCTGGCGTGGGCGGCCTTGACCTGCGCCACTGAGGGCGTGTCGACGGGCAGGTCAGAGGCTGCCACACGGAAGCCGGAGCCGGGAGCTGCGGCGTACTTCCTCATCTGGACGTCGCCCTCGGGGTCCACGTAGGCGAAGCTGCCGGAGGTGCGTCCCAGGAAGTCACGGGTCTCGACGCGGGTGTTGGGTCCTCCCCAGTGACTGAAGGAGTACTGGCCTGCCTCGTCCTGGGCGTGGAACTGGCCCCCGACGAAGGGCTTGCCAACTGAAGGCATGGGAGGCTCTGGGGCGAGCAGTGGCTCCGGTGCGGGAGCCGCCACTACCACGGGGGAGGCAGCCGCAACGGGAGCTACAGCCTTGACAACAGGAACAGGAGCCGCAACGGGAGCTACAGCCTTGACAACAGGAACAGGAGCCACAACGGGAGCTACAGCCTTCACAACAGGAGAAGGAAGAGCAGCCTTCACAACAGGGGCAGGCGCAACAGGAGGAGAAGCGAGCTTCAGAACAGGAGAAGCGACCTTCAGTACTGGAGAAGGAAGAGGATGGGCGACTTTCACAACAGGAGAAGCTACCTTCACAACTAGTTCAGGAGAAGCGACCTTCACAACAGGTTGAGGAGGAGCGGCAGCGGCCTTCACAACAGGCTGAGGAGGAGCGGCCTTCACAACAGGTGGAGGAGGAGGAGCGACCTTCACAACAGGTTGAGGAGGAGGAGCGACCTTCACAACAGGTTGAGGAGGAGCGGCCTTCACAACAGGTTGAGGAGAAGGAGCGACCTTCACAACAGGTTGAGGAGGAGGAGCGACCTTCACAACAGGTTGAGGAGGAGGAGCGACCTTCAGAATAGGTTGAGTAGGAGGAAGAGCGACTTTCACAGTAGGCTGAGGAGGAAGAGAAGCGACCTTCACGACGGGAGCTGCGAACTCCACGACAGGAGAGCCGACTCTCACCCGAGGAGGAGCCGCAACCCTGACGACGTAGGGTGAAGTCTTGACAATAGGAGCTGCGACGCGGAGAGCGGGAGGCGCGGCCCTCACCGCAGGGAGGCTGAGGACGTGGGTGTTGGCGGTGGCGGCGGCGGCTTGGAGGCTGGGGAAGGCGAGCTTGACGCCGGGCGCGGGGATCCTGACGACGGAGGGCCCCGCCGCTGGGGCCGCGGCACAGCACGTCACCAGGGCAGCAACGATGATCTGGAGTACGTCAATCATCAGTGTCTCTCTCTCGAGAGAGAGCATAAGACTCAGAAAGAAAAGGCTCATAACACAATCAGCTCACAATATTCAGTAATGAAGAAATATTCGTAGACAGACAGGGGCAAAAATACGTATTCCCAACGTTTCTCAAACTCTCAATAAAGTATAACTTATTCCGTGCAAGGGAAATCGGTGGAATTACATAAACCGTGACAGCTAAAAGAACGTAAAAGACCACCGGGTTTATGACTGGGCATGAGAGACCCCCTCTTTTACTCCCTCCCTCCCTCCCTCCCTCCAGAGAACAACAAGTGGCTGCGTCTCGTACTAACCAGAGACCTCATGTTGTCGGGAGGTGGTGATGCCCCTCACAAGAAGTGGTGTGATGTGTCCCAGCAGATGGGGCGCCCGCTTATATACCGGCTCATCCAAGACCCGTCTCCCTCTGCTCTCAACAACCCACCCACCACCACTGCCACTCCTCCTCCTCTTCCTGCCCCCTGCACCAGGGTCAGTTTTTGTCTGAAGTGGGGGCCGCAGTGGCGCTGGCTACCGTGCTACACTCGCTCCTCCGGACGGGAATGGTGCCTTCGCCATTCGAGGCGTCATCGAGTACGCCTTTTTTACTGGACGCGTTAGTCTTGCTCGCGTGGATTATTCACTGATGTGGATTATCTAACTCTTGAGGATTATCATCGTCTTCTAAGTCACAATTACTCTTACGTAAATAATATTGGCGAATAAAGGGGAAAAAAACGCCGCGAATCTGATAAACACAAACAATCCTAAAGACAGTAGCTTTTCTCATCATTCTTTGATCTGTTTCGTGACTTGAAGACTCAAGCTAAAGGAGGGACTGGCCAGGAAACGATGCTCGTTCAGGAAGAACCTTCGTAAAGGGACAGAGCGACAACAATCTCCCTGGCGACAGTTCCTCAACAAGTTGACACGGAGGCGAGCATGGCCTTGTCGTAAAAAAATGTGATCAGTGTCTAACAAAGCTTTATGGAGACAAAAGCTAAACACGTTTTAGTATACAAGATAACTGACGCTGTCTCTTACTAATAATTTTCGTGCTTCAAAGGCAGTAACACAGTTAAGAGCATGTCCTTAGTAAAGAATTCATTCATCTGAGTCAATGTTGACCGGATATGAAAAATCTTTGGGTACCGAACCTCTCCTTTCCTCTAATATACGGAGGAATACAAAGAATACAAAGGAATTCAAACAGCAACAGACCACTGGGTCCTTTCGAGGCTGTCTGTGATAGTGGAAGAGATCAAATACTCACAGAATAGTGTGGTAAAAGTTGGAGGGCATAAGCATAAATCAAGCAAATTGTCATTTTGGCTAAGGATACGCAAATAATGAAAGTCGTGGACTTGAAGCGAATTACTTATCAAGTCTATTCTTAAACGTATGGAGTACTGATCTCACGTTTGGGTTGGTTCTAGCTCTGTATCCTTACTTGACAGAGTTCTTGATAGAGTTGAGTCGAAAGCGGTCCGACTTATAAACTGTCCCAGGCTAACTTCCAAACCTGATCCCCTTGCCTTACGCCTCAATGTTGGTTCACTTTCCCTCTTCTATAGGTATTACTTTGGCTTTTGCTCCCGAGAGCTGGCTGCTTGTGTGCCCC
>JAYMFT010219801.1:0-11369 GCA_038088735.1 Panulirus argus | reverse complement strand
CTGGAGAAAGAATACATCCCACTTTTTCCCTGCATGTCGTAGAAGGCGACTAAAAGGGGAGGGAGCGAGGGGCTGGAAATCCTCCCTTCCAGCATTAATGAAATGGCTATGATTAGGGCATTCAGTTGCCCGTGCTGTCTCAACTAATCAAAAAAAATAATGTGGGTTATACACCTCATGCAAAAACCAGATAACACTGCCTAGCAAAGCCTTCTGTGAATCAAAGGAAAGGAAATTTTTAAGGCTTTAGTATCCTACAAGGCTAATGATTACCTCGGATACCACTGATTGCATCTATGTATTTGTAAAATTTACCTTCAGTTATAGTTTAAGGGACATAAAACTTATTGTTTTCTAAAATTATTGGATAATGCATTCAGTATTGTAAACACTTCACGGCATGTCATACAGGTAGTAGTCTAGGCATCATTAGGATAAAAAGTTATTTCTAACATATTGTATCACAAAAGATTCTGACAGAAGATAGATGGAACATTTTTTTAATGGGAATCATGACAGCTAATAAGTGCAAATAAAGCAGTGTAATATACGTAAGATATATGAATGCTGACGGTAGAGAGTACAGTGACAAAGCTTGGATTATTCTTATCTAGTATTCTTGATTTCAGGGTTCTCATGTGACATCACATATGGGCACTTATATACTGCAATGGCGGTACTATGAATCCACCCAGCACACATCCCCACTTGATATAATTGATTCCATAACGGCACATAAATCCAAGATTATGTACTATTATGAGACACTCAAGTCAGCTGACTACAGGTAAGGATGTGACAAGGTTTTTACATTTTTTAGATACCTTTTAAACCAGCCTGATGTGCCCTGCTGAATTGTTTAACTGCTTTGGTTGCCATACTGTTGCAAATAATTTCTAAGCCTTAAAAGAAGTTAAATTATGTCAGATGTTTTTTCAATTCTTTGATTAAAAGATAAAGTAGCTGTTATCCCTGTAGGTGATGTAGGTGTAAGTTTGATATATTTTACTGGAAAAGTGCAGAGAATGCATATATACATCTCCAGATTTCTTGCCCAGCTTCATGTAGGACCATTCATTCTAGAGGCATATATAGAGATGCCATATGTCACTCAGAGATCTAATTAGCCCAATGAAAAATCCACAGATCTCAGAATTACCTAGAGGTTGCTATGGTGGGAATTTGTCATTAGTCTGAGCAATGCAAATATATATGGAAAGAATGTTATATTATTAGTTGTAGTAGTAGTAAATGGAATTCTTTTAACTCCAGCTGTATGTGTTTTCTAGGGGCTCCATGACTAGCCTGCAATCATGCCAGAGTGGTTTCTCCTCCCTCTCATCCAACACCAACAAGTCTGCGACTTCTTCCTGCCCTTCTCGCTGACCCTAGTTTTCCGTATTAGACTTAATTTCTATCCTTGTCAGGATCCCTGTTATTATTCCTGTATTTCTGCTTTGCTGTCAGAGAGTTATGACATACTGAAAATTTCCAAGGACATCTTGGTACAGATGTATCATTCAGTCTTCATCTCTGTGAGCTGGGTTTGATTTCACAGTCAAGTAGAATTGGCAGGATGTAGTTTGTTAATAGTAAGCTTCTTTGATATTTAATGCCAAGGCTCTAGACTACCTAATACCTCAATCAAGAACATGCCTTCTCATTCTGTGGAATGGCACGGTAAATATTAATTTGAACTATGATTTCTCATGTTAACCTACAAGAGCATTAAGCTTCACTTTGATTTTTCAGATTGATAGAATCTTGATGCATTCATGTGATAGGAATGTTTGTCTTGATTTGAATGAGTACAAGAAACTCCTTTCACCTGTTTTTTTTTTAATATCTTCACTTTGCTGTTCCTTCAAACAGAGAACAGCTAGTTATTTTTTTTAATATGGTAATTTGCACAGAAACCCCATGATGAAACTATGTTAAAGAATATAGCTGGGCAGTAACTGTTTTGTTATAAAGATTAATTCAGACTAATTTTATGTGATAGTAGAGGGTTTTTAAGGTCAACATTTTATATTTGTGTTAATCCTGTATGACTTGAAGTTAGTATGAAAGAAAAAATGCTGTGGACCTCCACAATGTAGAGTATTGGTGGGGTGTGGCCATTACAAAATACTTTTTAACAAAAAGTCAAGTAATATAAAGATCAGATGGGTAGATCAGCTTAGTGATACATCAGGCAGCCTATCATTAGCTAAACTAATTGGTCATTTAGTTTATGGGCACCTCTGATGCCTTCATTAAGATGGTGTACTGATACCCTTATGAATATAACTTCGTCATGCTCAGTGACTCCCGTTGTTTTGTGGAACGGTACAAAATATCAATCTCTTGGTCATTGAGTGGAAATAGTATAACTGTTGCTTCATAATTGTACATACATATTTCATGTGCAGAAATTCCCATGTTTTCCTGGATCAAGAAAATTTTATTCTGTTATAAATTTTTTGAAACGTCTAGATTTACCAATATAATTCCTTGATTTGATAGTGATATATAAGAAATGCTATTTTTGAAGATGTTACATAAGAAGAATCCCTCCGCAATACCTCTCAGCGTATACCTCTATACTGAGCTTTTTTTGTACACTTTAATGTACAGGCATAATTTTTCACATATATTTTCAGTCAAAAGTGTGAGAATCGATCTATCGTAGCTTCTCAATGGTGATGTTTGGTTCATATGATCAGAATTTAACTTCTCAATAAATGATATTTGCTCAAGTTTATGGTACAATAAAATTACTACAAATATACCATAGATATAAGAGAGATAGAGTATAATCTATGGGTGATAATGGAGAGCCAGTTATATCATCCTACAAAAGTGAGAATAAAGGACAATAAAGTGGCATTTTTCCCACTCTTGAGATATTCAGTTTTAGTACTTCAAAGTGTATTTAAAGTGTATTTTTATCTCTTGAGACAGAAGAATAAGATGTGTTAAGAAAATAAGATGCACGACGGTAGAGGATGAATTGTATTGAGTGCTACACGTGATAATAAAGATAGGGTGTACGGTTATAGAGGATAAACTGTATGGAGTACCTAAATCAGCTAATTTATTTTGATAAGTGCTCAGCAGCTAATTGGCCGGCTTGTAATATGTGTATTCAAGAGTTCAAAGGGATTCATCAAGTATCTATCAACTAGGTTTGATGCTTGAGAATTATATAGGGCCTCTGTAGGTGAGTCATGGATTTGTTCACTCAGTTCAGGTTCTTGGAGGAGGAGCCTCTGCACGTCTTCCATGCAGATTACGTGACTCATGGCACCTACAGAACTATTCCTCGTATAGTTAATGTGTACAGGTAATAAATGTTATATAATGTTACATCAAAGAAATTCCATATATTTTGAAACATATTGTTGTTGATAGCATAGGGCATCACATAGTTGGAATATTTTGCTTCCTCTGTGTGTACATACTGCAGCAGCTGTATCTGTATGTGTCTGTGTATAAATGTAAGTTGTTGAAAGTCGGTGCAGAGCACCGAAGTCCATTTTGTAGTGTAATGATTCCCCATTGAAACATCCCAGAGTGTATGAGGTGTACAAGTGTCTATGCACATTACCTTGCAGACAGTACTTTAGAGTTAGTATTCAGCTGGGTTATGTTGAGTTTCAGCACTGCACATAGTGTTGCAGTTTCTTTGAAACTGATAATGTTCATGCTGTCATCCTGCTGTGATGGTTCAGGAGTGTCTATAAAACTAGATAATATGATGTTCAGTTGCCAAAACCTATGTTATATATATCTAGATGTCTTGCTATTGTACTGTCTGTTGGTAGTATAAGATTCAGTCTAGTCTGACCATAATTTATAGACATGTTGTGTGATATGTATATTGCTGACATTTGTAGGTAATGTATAATATATAATGTATTATCTCAAATGAAATAGGAATCTGCAATACAGTAGTTACTTTTTTACAGTTGCTTTTGATGCTGCTAGTTTTTAATGAAAATTCCACTTAATTTATGAAAAGAACTCTTATATAAAAGACTGTATTGTGAACAGGGGCATCTGTACTAGCACACATACCAAACATTGCCTTGTTACCTGGTACATAAAGTAGAATATACACCATTTGTTTATCTAGATATCAACAGTAAGGTCATTGTTCTTTTGATCCTGATGCTAAGGCATGAAAAGCAATATGGCACGAAAAGAATTAGTGAAATCATTTTGATGCACCATCAGTTATCCATGAGCTTGAATGTGCTTTATCATAGTGGGGCAACCTAACTGTAATACAGAAAGAACACATTCGTTCTAGCATAATACAGACTGAGGAGAGTCTTGTTGCTTGCTCTAGGATATGAGATCATGCCTAAACCAGCCTCTGAATCAGAGAGTAGATTTTTTGGTCTGGTAGAGGATAATTACTGCAGAAAATTATTAGAACACACTTTGGTACCATGACATATACATGTCCTCTGTAAAATGTATTCTCTCTTATACTGTATGAATAGCTTGTGAGAGATAAGGTCAAATCTGTGTTGTCTAAATGCCTCTGATCTGGATAATTAATCTTTCAGTATAGGTTTTAAAAACTATAAAATATTTTGTAGTCATTTTAATATATCTCTTTATTCTCAAGTGGCAGATCCTTTTCTTTTTTATGGAATATTAAAAGTTATAGCCAGGTACTGAATTGTATGTATGTATACATTGTGGTGATGCTATTTCCCATGGGGCGGGGTGGCATCAGGAGTGGATGGGGGCAAGCAAGTGTGAATATGTAAAAGTGTATATGCAAGTGTGTATGTATGTATATATGTATATGTTGGTATGTATATATATGTACTGTGCATAAATGTGCATGTATGTATATATGTGTGTATGTGGGGGGATGGGTCTTTCTTCATCTGTTTCCTGGTGCTACCTCACTGACGCTGGAAACAGCGATCAAGTATAATAAATAAATACATATATATATATATATATATATATATATATATATGTTATGTGCGTATATGTGTAAGAGAGTGGATGGATCTTATTTGTCTATTTCTTGGCGCTACCTCACTAATGCAGCAAACAGTGATCAGGTATAATTGAAAAAATATAATAAGACAAAACCACCAGGCTTATTAGAAAAGCCAAACAAGTCATCAAGAAAAAAGAATATGCCTGGAAGCAACTTTTAAAAAGATGACATCTATCTACATATCTATATTTGACACCTGTTCGCAACTGGAACTCCCTCAAAGGGTAGCCATGGCAACAGAGTCTACAAAACCAGTGAACACCAGTGCCACTTCTTAGTCTTTAGTGCCAAATTCTTAACAGGCCACTGGCAGAGGGCAAGTCTAGCACAGTGTTTGCAGAGGCTCCTACATAATGTTCCCACAGAATACTTCTACCACATGCTCCTGCCTAACTTTCCTACCAACTATTGTTACACAATGTTTCTGTCTAATGCTCACCCTGAATGTTCCTACCTACTTCCTCTATCTATTGCTCATAACATTTTGTCAAAAGGTAGGGCAAGTGCACAATGCTCACCACATGAAATCTAATTTCAAAGAATGAGCTGTGAGACTTAAGTGTTGTCAAGTGTTATGTATTACAAGGAAAGACTGTACGTTTGTCGAATACATGCCAGTAGTTCAAATGGGGGTGAGGCACAAAGAAAAGACATACCTGGGTCTGAGGAGTGCAACTTGACAACCACTAAAGTGCTGGCTCACTATGCATGCGTCAATAACCCTCCCAATAACCAGGCAGGTAGTACCAGTAATATACCTCCCTGGTTGTTGGATGCCTACCAATTACCAACTAGAGATGAAATAAGGCCAGATATAGAAAATATACAACCCAAAGATATAAAGCTAAAAGGATAATTAGAAGGGAGAAGTGCACATACGAGAAAAAACTGGTACAAGACATTAAGTAAATACCAATGCATTCTATAAATACATTAAGAGGAAAAATAACATAAACTGGTACAAGACATCAAGTAAATACCAATGCATTCTATAAATATGCTAATAGGAAAAATAACATAAATTAAGGAGAGATGGAACCTTAACCATGGCTGATAAAGAAGCAGCAGCAGAGCTCAACAATTATTTTGTAAGTATTCATAGAGGAATTTCATAATTATATCCACACAATAAATAAAGCTTCCTAACTACTTTACAATGAGACAGCAACTGAACCCTTTGAAGAGGTTATAAACCAACTAAACGACATCTCAGTAACGAATCATTTTCATGTCAGCTTTAAGTTGTCAGATTCTAAAAAAAACTATTGGTCTAGATGGTATACATCCAAAGATCTTACGTGAAGCTGCAGTGGAACTGGATGAACTCCTATCTTATTCAATATGCTGCTCGTGTAGATTTATTCCTGATGATTGGATAAATGCTATAATTGCAACAATTTATAAAAAGGGAAACTAAAAAGAACCAAGTAATTATATATCAATCTCAATGACTTCACATGTAGTAAAGATACTGGAAAAACAAATCAAGAAAGAAAGAAATGAACACATTCTAAATAATGATTTATTTGAGATATGTCAAGATGACTTTATTTTCAGATCTTGTCTCACCAATTTATTGGGATCCTTAGAAGATTAGGTATCAAAGTACGATTGTAATGAACCATTTGACATTCTTATTAAGAAAGCTTTCCATAAAGTGCCACATCAAAGGCTTTTGTAAAGACTTTTAAGACTGGAGTGAGTGGAAACATACAAACATACTTAAACTGAGAGAAGCTTTTCTAACCAGCAGTATACAATGTGTCTCGGTTAACAGCAGAAAATCATGGAAAACTGCTTTGAGTGGTGTACCTCATGGAGCTGTTCTTGGACCAATATTGTTCCTAATATAATTAACTGACTTCCAAAAACTGATAAAATCAGAGTAAAAGATATTTGCTGATGATACAAAGATTTGTAACCAAATCAATAGAGCATTAGTGCCACAAGAGGATGTACAAAACATGATTAGATGTTTAGAAACATGGATGATGAAATTTAACATTCACAAATGCATTTATGCACTGTGGACATAACAATCCAATAACAACAAACTATGAATAGGAGAGACTTAACTTCAGTAAATGATGTGAACGATCCAGGCATTACACTATAAAAAATTCTAAATGTTTCCAATCATGTTACTGAAATAATTAAATAGGCTAATAGGATGCTAGGAATAATAAAGAAATCAATCCTGTAATTGTGCCCAGAACCACTAGGAATTTTGTATAAAAATTATATAAGACCCCACAAGGGGGTCTACTAACCAGGCTTCATCTCCTTACTCAAGAAAGAATACGATATCAATAGGATTGAAAGAGTACAGGTTGCACCTCTCTAATCCGGTGATCTGTGGTTCGGCAATTCCCATGGTCCAACACATTTGGAATCTGTCACCATGAGTTTGTGGATCTGCCACCAAGGCGGCACTGTTAGCAAGTTAGCAGCATTAAAGTGCCAAAATCTGCTTACACTGCAGCCGAGCTAATTAACAGTCGTCTTAATTTCCTATATTCAGCTATATTTTAGCCCTTCAGGATGTCATCCAAGAAACCAAAAGGTGCAGATGGTGCTAGTGCTAATAAGCATAAGCATAAATCATTATCTATGTTTGAAAAGGTGGAGTTACTGAGAAAATTAGATAAAGGAGCTTCTGTAAAGACTTTATGGGAGTACAATGAAACTGGATTGTCAACTATGTATGACAAAGAAACAAAAGGAGCAGATTTTTAAGCTTTTGCTGAAAATGAAAGCCACTTGAGTTTAAAGTTTTGAAAAACTTTGAAAGGTGTCAAGAGTACAGAATCAGACAGTACACTTACATATAAAAGTGGTTTAAGCTCTGACATAATGTAGGTGTAAGCATTTCTGGGAAGATGCTTAGCAAGCAGACCAAAGTTTTTCATAGAAAACTAAAGCTAGACAATGACTGAATATTCACACGGATGCTTCCACATGTTTAAGTAGAGACTTGTTATTTCAGTAACATAGTGTGTGCGGTGAAAGATGCAGTGCTGACACGGAAGCTGCGACAAAGTTTGTGGATGAATTGCACAGTTAGTGACAGTGGAAAACTAAGCCCCAAAACAAATGCATAATGCTAAAGAATCTGCCCTGTATTGGCGTCATATGCCACAAAAAATCCTTGCTCACGATACTGATGAGTCTCCATCTGGGGGTAAGGATTCCAAAGATACGGTAACAATTCTTGGCTGCAGCAATGCTACAGGAACACACAAAACCAAGCCGATAGGCCTTTAAAGGAGTGAAAATTCTTACACTTATCTACCGCGGTACTAAAAAACGGTGGATGACAACTAAACGTTTTCTTGTATGGTTTGAAAATTACTTCATGCATGAAGCTAGAGCACATTGTAAAGGAGCATCCAAACTATAGGGCAGTGCCTATTGGGCAAGAGTGTTAAGTCCCATCATCAGACACTTTGTGGCAACTATGATGGACAAATCAGCAGATTGCCCTTGCCCGTAGTTGATCAAAATCACCAAACACTGCCAGGTGGTTTGACGACAGGTCTGGAGCAACAGTGCTGCCAGCCACAAAAAATTATCAATCGTACACCGTATAGTGTTCTGAACTTTACCCCCCCCCAATGCAGCAATCAACATTCTACACAGCCCTATTTTTTCCTTTCAACTTTGCTGCGCATGGTGATGAGCACTTGTGTCCTGCCGACCACCTACAGACTACTGTACGACTTGACTACCCATCCATCTCAACAGTGTGGACAACAACGCAGGAAAGGCCAACAGATTTTGCCTGGTAAGGGTACAACCCACCGAGAACTGCCCATTAGTGTGGACAAGACATAACTCTGCTGGCCTCGATTCAAAATGTAAAAATACTCTATTTTAGATAATTGTTCGGCACACCCCAAAGTGGAGCTTTTAATAAAATACAATGTTTTTGGTCTATACCTCCCTCCTAACTGCACCTCTCTGATTCAGCCCTGTGACCAGGGTTTATTACTTTCATTGAAACCTAAATACAGGTCAGATTCCAAGCACCATTTCCTTGCCACACTGAATAATGGAAAGCTTCCTAAAGATTTTATGAAGGAATTTAACTTAAAGGATATCATATGGTCACTAGCTTCTGCCTGGAATAAAGTCGAGAAAAGTACACTGCAAGGTGGCTGGCACAAATTGTGCTTAATGTTTCAGGACGAGGAAAGGTTGTTAATAACACTGCCAAGGCTCATTCCAGCATAGAAAATCCACTTCCCTGCACCTCCTCTGCTCCTGATGTGCAAGTATCTGCTGACCATGAAGAAACCTGCTGACCCTGATGTACTTCTGATGTATATGATGTAACAATAAAGACCTTGTTTGAAAGCATTAATGGTTGTATCTTTTTGTGTTTTAACTTCTGTTCTACCTTTGATAACACTACAATATATATGTGGAATGAGCTGGCAAGACTAGGGGTTGGGCATATGTTTACATAGGGGGTTCCTTTAGAGGCTAATTTCTGTTTTCCAGCATTTTCTGCGCTCCAGCAATGGCCAGGTACCAAAGTTAACGAATTAAAGAGGTTCAACCTGTACAATGATGTGCCATTAAACTAATCCTAAAACTAAGAGAACTAACATATATTTAGAAACAGTCTTAGAAGACTGGACATACCAAAACTGGAAAACAGAGGGATAAGAGATCTAACTGAAACTTTTTAAGATTATTAAAGGAGTGGAAAGGATTGACAAACAAATTTCTTCAAGGAAAACTGGAATAATTTAAGAGGAAATGAGTATAAACTTTATCAGAACTAAGGTAATAAAAACATTAGCAAGCACTTCTCTGAGAGAGTAGTGGATGACTTCAATCAGCTTTAGGACTACATAGCTAAGACAATGTCAGCCAATTTAGAAAAAAAAAAAAAAATCTACCTATCTGTATCTCTAACACCTGTTCCCAGCAGGAACCCCCATCAAGGGGATGGCCACAGAATAAGTCTCCACTTATCCCTATCCTTACATGACTCCCTCACGAACACCATTCCACACACTTCTCCCCTATTTCTCTCCATCCACTAATCTTCCACTCTATTTCCCCAAGTCACAGGTGGTATTCCTCTCACACTAACCACTTTAATTGTACTCTCCCCATCTTGCATTTTTTCCATATGCCCAAACCACCATATTACCCACTCTACCACTCCACAATTCATTCCCTTTGCATTCCTTGCCATAAATTTCTCATAAATCCCCTCATTACTTTCTTCCTTATATCTAGTCATCCCATATGCTCCTCTCAAATAACTCATTTCCACAGCTTGGATTCTTGACCTACAAGACTCATCCCACATCCATATTTCAGCTGCACAGGTCAGGTTCAGGAGGACTAAGCCATCCCTAAATCCTTTCTACACTTCCATATTTACACTTCTACCCTTCATTATTGTATTAAAGGACCCAGTGACTCTTCTACCATGTACTGCTCTCTCCCTTATCTCTCCTTTCATATCGCCAAATTTACCTAAGACAGCTCCTACTTAAATTCTATCAACTCTTCCAGTCCTTCTCCCCATATCATTAACACAGTTTAGTACACTTTCTTCTCTCACTCTATAGGGCTTTGAAAAATCTATACTTTCACTGTTTCCTTTCAAACAGCATCAGTTTACTTTTACTTGGAATTACTTTCAATCACATAGGCTTATACACATCATAAAACACCTACAACCAACTGCAACTGCTCTTCACTCAGTAAACAACAGCATCATCTGCAAACAGGCTTGTCACAAGCCGTTATACCTCACTGCCACACTCCATCTCTAAACCCCTTTTCCCTAGTTTTGCTTTCATCTCCCATCTTTCCATCCACATATATGTAAGCCACAATGACATAACAAAGCATGCCCCACACCCAAATGTATACAGAAACTTTCATTCATGTTTTTAGTCACTCTAAGATATGCATCTGCTCATCCACAGAAAGCTTTCACACAATCCAACAGTAGTCCCCCTACCTCATAAACATGTCTCAAAGCCTTCTATGGATTCATAAAAGCTACATACAGCTTCTTACTTTTCACTAGATACTTTTCCACACTCATTCTCTGCAAAAATCGGACCCACACATCCCCTGCCTTCCCAAAAACCCCCCTTGCTCCTCACTTATTCTACAATCAGTCACTTCCATCATTTTATCAATCAACACTCTTACATACACCTTTCCTGGTATACTTAACAGATTGATCTTAATGAACTTGATATCTTTAAACCCAGTCTTGGGTAGTGCAGGTGTACTCATAATAGCTTGAAATATTTATTTATTTATTTATTATACTTGATCGCTGTTTCCCACGTCAGCGAGGTAGCGCCAGGAAACAGACGAAGAA
>JAYMFT010219790.1:0-11369 GCA_038088735.1 Panulirus argus | reverse complement strand
GTACTGTGCATATATGTGCATGTATGTATATATGTGTGTATGTGTGGGGATGGGTCTTTCTTCGTCTGTTTCCTGGCGCTACCTCGCTGATGCGGGAAACAGTGAGCAAGTATAATAATAGATAAATATTTTATTATCAATTTGCTGATATATTAGAATAGCATTACCAACTGTTACAATACAGCTTCCTAGATGTACATTACCGTGTTGCCTAATTTAGCCTTTTGGAATAAGATATGATAGTTCAAATCATGCTCCTCATTGGTTGTTGTAGTCATTAGCACTACACTACCATAAATCACTTAACACTCAAAGCTAATATCAATAGAGACTTAAACTAGTAGATTGCAAAAATCTTGTTCATATAAAACCTCAGGTGAAATGGTTGCCAGATAGATATCTTTTCCCTGATCTTTATCAGACTGAACCTGTGAATTAGGAGAACAAATATGAGAATGAATATGCCAAAAGAAGTCTTGAGTATAGATGCAAACTTTTCGATATCAGTTATTGATTACATTGACATCAGACACTTGTCAGTTTTATTGAATTTGTAGGATGATTACACAAAAAATTGCAAAGGAAAGCTAACAGCAGCAAATCACTTTTTATTTTTCCTTCCAAGGCTGTTGTGTTGAGATGAAAAATGCAAGGTAAGAAGATGACTAATGAGAAATGCTTATAGTCATTTCCCTATTAGGGGCGATCATAGCCAAGCAGTTAGCATTCCCGACTACCATGCAAAAGGTCCTGGATTTGAGTCCTGGTTGTCAGAGGGTATTATGTGTTCTATGAAAGTGCATGTTCATGTGCACTATATTCGTGTTTTCATACCTCTGCGTTAGTATGGTAAGGTTCTGTAAAATGCTAGCTGCTGGTATTGTGAGCCTGATGGAAATTGATTGGTGTAGACCCCATTGCTCATGGATGTGAGACAAAGGGTATTCGATTACTTGTAATTGAATAGTCATTTTCCTATTAAGGGTGATCATAGCTAAGTGGTTAGCATTCCTGACTACCACGCAAAAGGTCCTGGCCTCTAGTTCTGGCTGTTGGAGGGTACTATGTGCTCTGTGAAAGTGCACATTCATATGCACTATATTTGTGTTCGTATACCATGCTCCATAACTTTAATTGTATTTTCTGAGTACTATACTACCATTGCAAAATAAAATTAATCAGTATTTTATATTAATTTTGATGCATAGTTAAAGTGGTAAATTACTGTACACAGTAGAAGTGATTTCAACTGGTGCTTTGTGATTTATTATTTTTTATTGAATTACAAATGTGATTATGGAGAAGCCTCTTAAGATCAGAAAGAATTGTGGTTAATTTATGTAGGAGTAGATGAAACACTTACAGAAATTGATATAGATGGATTTGCTAGAATTTCATTGTAATGGTTTCCTGAAACTTAGAAGACTTGGATTATACTGGGCTTATTGATTGGGAGCATTATTTTCTGTCGTGCTATAATGAATGTGGTACATCATGTTGTGAAAATGGGAACTTAGTTACCATTGTAGATACATTAGGGTGAAACTCTTACAGAAATATACACAATTTATGAAAGCCTCACTAAACTTCTCCTAGTAATCTACATTTACTGTGTTTTGGATTTTATTTGAATATATAGATAAAGTTCCAACTGTGGAGCACCACTGAAAGAACTTATGGATTTAGATGAATCACCTATTGGTGGATTCCTTATTGGTAGTACAGTTGATTCAGACAAGGGGAGATGATGTACAGAGTGACCTGAAAGTTGCACCCTTCAGTAATTTTTAGAAAGCAATGCCCTATTGAACTGTGAATAACTACTGGTATAATATTTGACTAAGATTGTCTTTTTAATTGAAATGATATTTGCTGAAGAAAGATTTGATGAGTACAATTGAGCAGGAGCAGTAGGTAGAAGTATTTAGCAGGAACATTAGGTTGGGGCCTTTGCAAACACAGCACTAGAGATGCTTTCAGCCAGTTGCACTAAAGGCTAAGAAGTGGCATTGGAGTTTGCCAGCAATGGTAATGGAGACTTTATTCCGTGGCCACCCCCTTGAGGGAGTTTCAGGAGGGAACAGATGTTAGAGGTATAGATAGATAGATAGATAGATAGATAGATAGATAGATAGAGATTTTATCATTGGTAAAAGCAGAACTTTTGGCATAAGATGTACCCATTTAATTCCTTCTCAGAGAAATTATTATAATAATACATTGGATTGCATATTACAAATGTGTGTCACTGTTTCAAGTTCTAACCTATTGTGTTTTGATGTTATTTTCAACATTCCTTGTTAGAATCTGATGTTCATAATGTGCTAACAAAATTTTTAGGCATGAAATAATTTATCTTCATTATTTACAGACATATCAGCATTCTTCTTGAAACAAATTGCCTGTGATGACATGTCTCCTGCTATAGCAGCCATGAAGGCTTTGACAGAATCATTGCGATTGGATGATTCAACAACATTACAAGAATTCATTGGTAAATACTGTAATTTTTCTTTTAAAGTAAACAATAACCATAGATTAAAATATAGGGATAAGGGAGATAGAAGTCTACCATTTTATTCCCTGTAGGTCATAGATGAAACAGAAGGAGCCAGGCGAGGAGGGCTCAAACTTTTCATAGGCTCAAAGGTCAAAGGTAATTAGGAAGAAAAGTTTGGGAATGTTTAAGTCAGGGGTTGTAGTGAAGACAAGAGTCAAGGAAGTGGTAGCACTACTGCCAGCTATCACTCTTTATCTCTGATACCTGTTCCCTCAAGGAACTCCCATCAAGTGAGAGGCCACAGCAAAAGAGCCCACTTATCCCTGTCCTTATATGCCTCCCTCGCATACACCTTTCCACGCATTCTTCCACCATTTCTCTACCTCCAGTACTCTTTTTCTCTATGTTCCCATGTCACAGGTAGTCCTCCTCTCACACCAACCCCTTTGATTGTACTATCATACACCATTCATGTAAACTACCTATCTTGCATTCTTACCATATGCCCAAACCACTTCAAAGTATTATGTTTCACTCACTCTACTACTCCCTCTGGATTCCCTACCATACTAGATTTCTCATACACCATCTCATTTCTTTCTTCATTCCATCTGATCATACCACATGCTTCATTTAGATAGCACATTTCCACAGCCTGGATTCTTGACTTGTGTGACTCATAACATGTCCTTGTTTCAGTTACAAAGGCTAGGATCAAGGGGCTATTCTGTCCCTTAATCCTTTCTTCACCTCTATACTTACACTTCCACCCTTCATTATTCTGTTAAGGAACCCAGTGACTCTTCTGCCATGTACTGCTCTCTCCCATATCTCTCCTTCTGTATAATCAGAATTAATTGAGGTAGTTCCTAAACACTTAAAATCTCTCACCGCTTCCAGCCTTTCTGCCCCCATATCTAGAAAACAGTTTAGTACACTTTCTTCTTTTCACTGTAAAGGGCTTTGAAAAATCTATATTTTCACTGTGTTTCCTTGTAAACACCATTACTTTACATTTACTCACATTTACCTTCAATTACCTAAGCTTACACTCATCATAAAACACACTTACAACTTTCTACCACTCCTCTTTGCTCTCAGCAAACAACACAGTGTTATCTGCAAACAGGCTAGACACTAGCCACCATACCTCACCACCACAATCCATCTCTGCACCCCTTTCCTAGTTTTGTTTTCATTTCTCTTAGCAGTCTATCCATATATATGTTAAGATACCACGTTTACAACACACAGCCCTGCCTCACACCCACATGTATACCTTAACTTTTGCTCATTTCTCCATCCACTTTTACACAAGCATTTGCTACTCTATAGAAGGCTTAAACACCATCCAAAAGTTGTCCACCTACCCCATATATCCTAAGCACATCCCCTAAAGCATTTCACCCAACTCTGTCATACATTTCCTCCAGATCCATAAAAGCTGCATACAGCTCTTTACCTTTTGCTACTTTTCAACAGTCATTTTCAATATAAAAATTTGATCAACACACCCAGTACCTTTCCTGAAATTCCTTTTCTCCTCATTTATTTTGCATTTATTCACTTCCATCAGTCAACATTCTTGCATGCAGTCTTCTTGGTATACTAAAGACTTATTCCCCCGCAATTGCTACGTATATCCTTAGCACCTTTTCCTTTAAATAAAAGAACAATAATAGTTTTCACCCAGTCCTCAGGTACAACCTTCTAATTCTGTGCTAAATTACACATCAATTGCATCCACTGTATCACACTTTCTCCTCCATACTTTAACATTTCAGCCATAATCCCATCCATTCCAGGTGTCTTTCATACCTTCAACCTCATTATTGCCCTTTTTACCTCCCTTCTTGCTATAGGCTCCTGCAGTTGTATCCTTTTCCTTCCATCCTCCATGCCCACACATGTAACAACTGCTGCCTAACCTTCACCCACACGCATTATTTCTTTGCAATAATCTTTCCATCTTTCTATCACTTCCTTTTGATTCAGCAACTCCCCTTCCTTACTTCTCTCATTAACATTTCCACTCTTACATCCACTTCTTTCCTTTTATCACCTTCTCCGAATACAATTTTTTATTTTCCCTAAACTTTTCACTCGACTTTCTTTCAAAATGTTCATCTGTTCTTTCTTTGCTTTCCTTTATCGGCTTCTTAACATTCTGCATACACATCTTATATCCTTCATCCTCCTTTTGCTGGACTTCCATAGGTACTCTCATTTCAAGCAGTTTACCATACGCCTTTGTGGTATAGAGTCAGAGTCATGTAGAGTGGTTCGGTGAAGAGGTGGTGAAAGCCTTACGTAAGATGAAATATGGTAAGGCTGCTGGAGGGGATGACATTTTAATTGACATTCTGAATGAATAAAGAGGGTGACTGTGTTTTTGATCTCTTGGTTAGGAGTTTTAGAGTATTTATAGATCATGTTGAGGGTTTGAGGATTGGCAGAATACATTTATAATGCCATAGTATAAAAGCAAGTGGACAAAGGTGAGTGTTCAAATTACATAGGGATGAGTTTGTTGAGTGTACCTGGAAAGGTGAGTGGAGGAATGGTGATTTAGGATGGTGACATGCAAAGAACATCAGACTGGTGAGGAGCAATGTGGTTTCAGGAGTGGTAGAGGATACGTACATCAGGTGTTTACTTTGAAGAATGTGTGTGAGAAATCTTTAGAGAAATAAAAGGATTTGTATTTGGCATTACGAATCTTGAGAAAGCATATGATAGGGTTGATAGAAAAGCTGGCAGTAGACATGGCAGTGAATGGAACAAAGGAAGTAGAGGTGAAGGTTGAGGAATGTGGGAAAAAAGAGGTTACTGTCTGGGAGGGCAAAAATGTTTTAAGGCATAGGATTCCCAATGATATTATATGGATGTGAGGTATGGGCTGTAGCTGAGAAAGAATGGAAAGGGTGGATGTGTTGGAAATTAGATTTTTGAAGACTTTATTATTTAGTGAGGAGGGTTGATCGAGTAAGTAATGAGAGGGTAAGAGCGAGGTGTGGTCATAAGAGTATGTTAGAGGAAACTGAAGAGGGTGGAATGAAATGCCTTGGACATTTGGAGAGAATGAGTGGGGAGAGGTTGACATAGAGGATATATGTGTCAGAAGTTGAGCAGACAAGAAGGAGGCCAAAATGGAGATGGAAGGATGGAGTGAAAAATATTTTGAGTGCTAAGGGCCTGAACAAGCATGAGGGTGAAAGGCATGCACAGGATAGTGAATTGGAGTGATGTGGTATACAGGGGATGATGTGTTTTCAGTGGACTGAACCAAAGCATGTGAAGCAATAGGAAAAAACCATGGAAAGGTCTGGGGCACGTGGTTGTAGATAGGGGGATTTGGTTTTGGTTCATTACACATAACAGCGAGAGCAAGGCTGTGAGTGACTGAAGCTTTTCTTTCTGTTCCTGGCAGTCCCTTGCTAACATGGGAAATGGCAAACAAGTATGAAAGGAAAAGAATGAAATACTTCATTCTGATTTATCATATTCTGATTTTTTATGTGTGCTTAAGTGTTTTGATGTTCATATTTCTTATGCACTATTGATTTGTGTAGAAATTTTTTTTCTTCATTAACTATCATTTTGTTTTTACCATTCCAGCAAAGATGAAGGATGCAAGAGAAGCTTTGAGCAAGACAGATGTGTCTGTGGTGTCGGTATCATCAGGATGTGAAATTTTTATGCGTTTCATCACCCTGTCACATTTGGAATTAGAACAAGCAGCGGTAAGGGAGGTTTAATATTTTGATTTGATGACAGTCCATGGATATAGGTTTTGAGCAGGTTACCAGTTAGTGATGCTTCCCAGAGGAGCCCCTTGGGTTAACAAAGGTTATGAGGTGTAAGAATGATAGGGTACAGGCATCCTCACCATGCATAGTAGAATCATTTCCAGAAAGTGCTAAACTACATGAAAAAACGAAGTGAACCATGTTTTCCTATAGACTTTCATTACGAAAACTAAGATGTGTTCCAAGGTCAAATTTTTCATCCCTCATATTATTTCACACTGTTGCTTACATGTCAGTCAAAATATTGCAAAATTTTGGAATATTGAGATGTTCTCCCTGTTTCTTTCAAACTTTATCATTAGTTACGAGTATTCTCACAAACTTGTTCAATGTACATGCACTTATTACACATACCTGTCTTCTACTCATATCCACCTCCTTTAGGAATAGCTTATTATTTTTTTTAGATTCTGATTGATTTTTCTTTCCAATCTTTATTTGCTTTCCTTTCATTAATGTGTATACTAGTTGTTCCCAACCTAGGGGTCTCTTGGCAATATCATAGGGATCATAGGGTTGGCTTATCAATGCTATGAAAAAGCACCCATCACAGTAATATCATGTAGACTTCAAAATTTCTTGCAGCCAGTTTGAAAGATGACTTCCAGTGAATTGGTATCATTGTCCTTCCATGGTTTTTAGAGTCACAAGAAATTATAGATGTTTACTTTTATGAACTACTCTAAATATCAGTGCAGATTTGAATGTTTTTACTTGTGATTCTTAAAATAATGTGATAGTTAAGGAAGTCAGAGCAAATACCTTTTGTTGAAAAAGTTTTCATGTATTTGCAATTGATGCTAAGGGAATGACTATAGACTTTATGCTCCTGAGGTACTTTTTGAATAATGATACAAAGAGACAGTTCTCATCAAAGGACTTACCATAAGTGTTTAGAGAGAGTAGTGAGTGGTCTAGTTAAGACGAAAACCTTGTTCATATTGTCACTGTGCACATAAATTAAAAAGATGTATATGAATGTATTTGAATCACCATAAGTTGGAAGAGACTTTGGAATGATAGGATATTCAGTTGGAGACACATTTATGGCATGTAACTTTAATTGATTTTTTCCCCAGGATTTTGCATCATGTCGAGAAATTCTGTTAAGGCGTGGTGAAGATTTTATCAAAAGTATGCAAGAGAGCCGCAAGAAAATACTGCGTTCAAGTAATAATTTGATTAAAGATGGCATGGTTATTCTTACTCATTCAAGATCACGAAATGTTCTAGCAGTCATGATGGAGGCAGCTAAACTGGGCAGACAATTTAATGTTTTTGTCACAGAATCACAGCCAGATTGCTCAGGGTAAATATTTATTCCTTTTCTTTGGGCAGTTCAAGTGGATGAATGGTATTTCCTGCTGTAGCAATGCTTTTGAGATCAATAGCCTTTTTCATGCTAAGAAAGCCTTTCCTGAAACTTCCTAACTGAAGAAAAAAATAATGAATGACTCTTTATAAATATGACATGATGACCTTGAACCTTGCAACCTGAGAACCCCTTTCATGGGTCCCCCACAGTGTTCAGAAACTCTTAGCCATGTCCACTGCCAAGGACCATAGGTCATAAAATGTTTTATGGTTGTCTAGGTTGGGTTAGTGTAGAACAGTTAAGGAGTTAATGTTTGGTGTCATCAGCATGGACTTCGCATCTTTGGCCTTTGCTGTATGATGATGTGTTTGTAATGTTGAAGAGGCGGATGTTGACTCCAGTCGATCTGATAAATGCAGTTTAAGATGGATGTATATCTGCTGGACTGGAGTTGAAATGGAGTTGGCAACACTTCTTTAGTGTTCATTGAGTAATTTCACTGTGAATGTGTTTGCTGCAGATTAGGGATGAGTACAGGTGTCTTTAAGTCTAAAATGGCTGGGGTAAGCTGCTTATTTCTTTAGGTAGTTTTGCATGGCTTGGAAGGGTTAGGGTAATATTCTTGCACAGAATTGGGTATCAAGTATGTTTAGGTGTGTGTGTGTGTGTGTGTATGTGTGTGTGTATTTTTTTTTTTTTTTAAATTGATTGCCATTTCCTACATTAGCGAGGTAGCACCAGGAACAGACAAAGAAAGGGCACATTTGCTCACATTAATTTTCTAGCTGTTATGTCAGTGCTCAGAAACCATGGCTCCCATCTACAACCAGGCCCCATAGACCTTTCCATGGTTTACCCCCAGCTACTTCACATGCCCAGTTCATTGACAGCACATCAACTCCTGTATACCAAATCACTCCAGTTCACTCAGTCCTGAGCACATCTTTCACCCTCCTGCATGTTTAGGCCCTGATGACTTAAGATCTTTTTCACTCTATCCCTCCAGCTCCAGTTTAGTCTCTTCCTTCTTGTTCTCTCTGCTTCTGACACATATATCCTCTTTGTTCGGGACTCTCTCTTCAGCTTTCTCAGCCACTCATATTACTACCACATCTCTCTCTTGTGCTTTTTTCCTTACTCGATCAAACCACCTCACACTACATATTTTCCTCAAACATTTCATTTCCAGCACATCCACCTTCCTTTGCACATCCTCATCTGTAGCCCATGCCTTGCATCCACATAATATTGTTGGGACTGCTATACCTTCAGACATACCCATTTTTGATCTCTCTCTCTCCACATTCTTCAGTTTCTCCAGAACTTTGCCCTCTCACCCACCCTTAGACTCACTTCTGTTTCCATGGTTCCATTTGCTGCCATGTCCACTCCCAGGTTTCTAGAAATGCTATGCCTCCTCCAGATTGTCTCCATTCAAACTCACAACAACTAACCTCTCCCTCTGCACTGCCAAACCTAATAACCTAACCCAACCTAACATGACCTAACCTTACCTCACCTCACCTAACCTAACCTAACTTAACCAACCAGTCAGTGACACAGTCACCCCCTTTCTTAATAGATTCAACAGCAGTATCATCCACTCCAGCCACCTTGCTGCAATTCATCTTATGCAAGGCTCCCACCACATATCTCTTCACCAAACCACTCTCCATGACTCTCTCACTTTGCATACCACCCGAACCAAAACACCCAACACCTGCCACTCTATCATCAAACACATTTAACAGTCCTTTAGAATACTCACTCCATCTCCTCACTTTATCACTATCTTTAAACACTTACCCTTTTTCTCCCTTCACTGATGTTCCCACTTGTTCTCTTGTCTTTCACACTTTATTTAGCTACTTCCAAAACATCTTTTTTATTCTCCCTAAAGTTTAATTATATTCTCTCACTCTAACTCGTATTTGCCCTATTTTTCAACTCTTGCACATTCCTCTCGCCCTCTTACTGCTTTCTCTTATATACCTCCCAAACATTTGCACCCCTTACCTGTAAATACTGCAAGTATATGGTATGGTATGGCAGGAAAGCTACCAGAAGGAGTAAGAAGTTTTTATTAAGAGTGTAAGGCATGTGTGCAAGTATGTAGAGAGGAGGGTGAGTGGTTCCACATGAAGGTGGGTCTACTGCTGGCATGTGTGATTCACCATGGGTGTTTAACTTGTTTATGGATGGGAAGATGAGGGAGGTAAATGTAAGGGTCTTTGAAAGATATGTGAGTATGCAGTCTGTAATGGTTGAGGGGCTCGTGGAAAGTGAGTTAGTTGTTTGCTGATGATATAGCACTGGTGGGATCTTTGAGTGAGACTGCTACAGTTAAGTTTAGAGGAAGTTGAGAGTAAATGTATGTAAAAGCAGAGTTTAGCATTGTAGAGGGATAGAGTAGTTGGGATGCAAGTCAAAATGAAAGAAATTTGGACAAAGTGGAGGGCTCTAGATACCTGGGAGTAAATTTGGCAGCGATTGGAGGTGGAAGTGAGTCTTAAGTGAGTGAGATGGTGGAGGTTCTTGAAGAACTGAAGAATGTGTGAAAAGAGAGATCATTATCTGGAAGGCCAAAAATGGGTATGTTTGAAGGTATAGTAGTCCCAGCAACATTATATGGATGCAAGTTATACCTTGACAGTACAACATCCTCTGTAAACCATAGTACTTCAATTTACTGTGCCCCCTGCATGCCTTGTTCCTGCCTGTATGTTCAGACCCTGAGTCTTTAAAGCATCTTTCCATCAATCCCTCCACCTCCTTCTTTGTTCCCACTTTCCTTGTTCCTTCCACTTCTGACAGTAGACCCTCTTAGTCATCCTTTCATTACTGATCCTCTCCATTTGTCCAAACCATCTCAGCATATCCTCTTTGGCTCTCTCATATAATTTCCTTATACAACCACACCTCTCTCTTACCATCATTTTTTATTTGATCAACTCAACCCACACCACATGTTGTCCTCAGACATTTAATTTCCAATACATTCACCCTATTCTTTACATTGTTGTTTAAAGCCCACACTTCCTATCTATGCAGCACCAGCAGGATTTCAGTACCATTAAGTGTACACGTCTTTGCCCCTAAATACAGTGTCCTTTGTTTCAACACATTCCTCAGTGCACCCAGGACTGCTGCCTTACCCACCCTGTGGTTCCCTTCTGCTTTTATGGTTCCATTTGTTGCCATAGTATATGCTTCCAGGTATCTAAAACACTCCACATCCTCCAAGTTTTCTCTTTTAAGAATCACGTCCCAACTAACTTGTCTCTTTGCACTGCTAAACCTAATAACCTTGATTTCATTCTCATATACTCTCAAACTTTCTCCTGTCACATACTGTCCCAGATGCATATGCCAGCTTCTGCAGTTTCTCACTAGAATCTGTTACCAATGCCGTTTCAACAGCAAAAACAAATGACTCATCTCTGCCTTGAGCAGATTGCATGCCTGCTCCCTTCTCCAAGATACTTGCATTCACCTTCCTCTCCACCCTATTCATAAACAGATTAAACACCATCATGACATCTCCTACCCCTACCACAGACCCACTTTTACCTAGAACCATTCACATCATGGTTACATCCACACACATTCAGCACCCCAATCTGAGCCTTTGAGGAGGATGAGCACTCCCTGCCTGGCTCCTTCTTCTATTTCCCTTTTTAGAAATTGAAATACAAGAAGGGGAGGGTTTCCAGCCCCCCGCTCCCGCCCCTTTTAGTCGCCTTCT
>JAYMFT010219779.1:0-11369 GCA_038088735.1 Panulirus argus | reverse complement strand
CACAACTCCTGCTTCAGGAGTAGTGCTACTCCTTCCTTAGCTCTTGTCCTCTCACCAACCCCTTACTTTACTCCCAAGACATTTCCAAACTATTCTTCCCCTTTACTCTTAAGCTTCATTTCACTCAGAGCCAGAACATCCAGGTTTCTTTCTTCGAACATACTACCTATCTCTCCTTTATTCTCATCTTGGTTACATCCACACACATTCAGACACCCCAGTGTGAGCCTTCGAGGAGGATGAGGACTTCCTTCTTGACTCCTCCTTCTGTTTCCCCTCTTAGAAATTGGAATACGGGAAGGGAAGGGTTTTCAGCCCACACCTCTCCCACCTCCTTTAGTCGCCTTCTACAACATGCGATGGAATACTAAAGGGGGCGGGAGAAGTGGAAGGAGAGATAAGGGAGAGAGCAGTACAATTTAGAAGGGTCACAGGGTCCCTTAATAGAATGATGTAGGGTATATGTGTAAGTATAGAAGTGAATAAATGATTAAGGGACAGCACAGTCCTCCTGACCCTTACATATGAAGCTGAAACATAGATATGGAATGATTCGCAGAAGGCAAGAATCCACTTTGTGGAAATGAGTTATTTGAGAGGAGGATGTGGTATGACTAGATGGAATGAATAGTGAAATGAGGGGTTTATAAGATATTTTGTATACCAGGGAATGCTAAGGTTATCAATTTTGTAGTGGAAGAATGGGTGAAACACTTTAAGAGGTTTTGGGCATGTGAAAAGAATGCAAGATGGTAAGTATATGAGGAGAGTGTATGATAGTACAATTAAAGGGGTGTGTTTGAGAGGAAGACCACCTGTGACATAGGGAAATAGAGTGGAAGTATTTTAGAGGGAGAGAAATGGGGAAAGAAAGCATGGAATGGTGTTGGTGAGGGAGGCATGTAAGGACAGGAAAAGTGCAGACTCTTTTGCCATGACCAACCCCCTTGATGAGAGTTCCTGGAGTGAATATGCATCAAAGATATGGATAGATAGATAGCCTCAGACCCATACAACAACACTGGGACTACTATACCTTTAGTGTTACTTTAGGGAAGCAGTGATCCTTAGGGGTTAGTGAAGAGGGCATGGATTGCTCCTCAGAGAGTGTGTGTTTGATGACTGATGCATGAGTTAACAAAATTGTATGGATGATGTGGTGAGTCAAGTGCTTACGGTAATGGTGACGAAAATAGCCATTGCTTATCTTTGAAGACTTACCAATAATTTTACGTGATGTTATTGTAACGTCTCTTATTTGGGTTAATAACAGCGAACAGTACTTTAGGAAAACAAGTGGCCTATAGCTGGGGTGGAAGCAAAGTTTCTTTTGGGGAAGCCATGTTCTTTAGCATGTAGCAAAGGCAGTGTGGACTGCTCTGCAGACATGCAAGTGCATTTGATGTCTGATACATAAGTTAATATGTACTGTTCCATCTATCTTTGTATATTTCTGACGTCTGTTCCCCTCAGGAACTATATCAAAGGGGTGGCCATGTCAATGAAGTCCCCATAACTAGTGAACTCCAGTGCCACTTCTTAGCATTTATTTCCTCACCCTTAACAGGCAATTGGCAGAGAGCCAGTCTAGCACAGTGTTTACAGAGGCTTCTACCAAATGTTCCTACCTACTACTTCTGCCTAACAGTCCTACCTAAGTATTTCTACCTACTACTATTATGTGTTACTCCAACCATTTTGCCAAAAGGCAGGGCCAGCATATAGCAATCACCACAGGAAATCTAGAGTTATGAAGTGTGTATGTGTGTTTTTAGGCTCCAGTAAGGGCAGAAGTCCAAATCAAGTCCAGGTCTTACTTGAAATATAGAGAAAATTATGAAACAGAAAAAGAAATGATAAGGGAAAACTTTTTTTTTTTTTTTTTTTTCTTTTTTTTTTTTAGATCGTGAAAGACCTGTCTTTTGAAATGTGCCAGGTCATAGTTATTGGGAAATATACAAGAAGGTAGAGAGTTCTGAAGCTTCGACACGTAGGGAAAGAAACAGGTATCAAAATGGCCCACCCCCTGTGTTGCCAATGGCCAGACAATAATCGTGTGATGCAGCAGCTTGCCAAGTATTGTGTGGTATAGCTGCTGGTGGGAGCATACAAGCAGGCAGCTCGTGGGAGGTAAAACCATAGTAATACCTATTGAAGGGGGAAGGTGAACTAACAGTGCAGCATAGGGCAAGGGGGTCAAGTTTGAAAGTTAGCCTGGGACAGGTTATAAGTTGGACTGCTTTCGACTGAACTCTGTCAAATAATGATACAGAGCTAGAACCACCCCATATGTGAAAGCAGTACTTCACACAAGGATGAATCAATCCCTTGTATAAATGGAGCAACTGTTCAGAAGAGAAGTTTCGACATCTAAAAAGGACACCCAGTTTCTTAAAGGCAAACTTGGCTATTCTTGTGATGTGGGGTTTCTAAGAGAGAGTGGATGTTACAGTAATACCAAGTATGTTCATGGAGTCAAGAGGTGGAATTACATAACTGTCAAAGGAGAGATGAGAGTTGTGAGGAGAACTCGATAGACAGATGGGTAGAAATTGGGTCTTGAAGACTTTAAACTTAATGATTTTGTGTACCCCACTGAGATATCCTGTCCAAGTCTGAGTTTATTTAGAAGCCTGTGTCAATACAAGATGCAGATAGAGTGAGAGAAGAGGGAGCAGAATTGAAGGATGAGGATAAATGAAGGATTGAGTTGTCAGCGTATGAGTGCATTGGATTATTTGTGGAGGATAAGAAATCATTGATTAAAAGGAGAAAAAGCGTAGGAGACAGAACAGAACCCTGAGGGACACCACTCTTGATGGAGAAAAGCAGGAGGCTGATCCATAAACAACCACAGAGATAGATTGGCCAGAGAGGAAGCTAGATATGAAGAAGCAAAGTGAGGGAGGGAAGCCAAAAGAGGGAACTTACATATGAGAACCTGATGTCACACCCTGTCAAAAGCTTTAGATATGTCAAGGGCAACTACACATGACTCCTCAAAGTCTTTCAGGGATGATGACCAGACATTAGTAAGACAGGAGAGAATATCACCAGTGGGTCTCGCCTTACAGAAGCCATACTGGTGATCAGAGAGAAGACTGTGATTTTTGAGGTATTTAAGGATATGGGAGTTGAGGATGGATTCAAGACTTTAGAAATGATAGATGTCAAATCTATAGGATGATAGTTAGAGGGGTCAGAACAGTCACCTTTCTTAGGGATTGGATATATCAGTGCATGTTTCCAAGCAGAAGAGAAAGTTGTGGTTTTTGAGCAGAAACTGAACGGCTGAGCAAGTGCAGGTGCAAGTTCAGAGGTACACTCTTTCACTACACAGGGATGGACGCCTTCATGACCATAAGCTCAGCTTGTGCTCAGAGAAATGGACGCCTTCAAGACCATAAGCCTAGCTTGTGCTCAGAGAAAGAAGTGCTTTTCAAACAGTCCAAAAAGTGATTGTGGGTAGAGGCATAGGGGGTGAAGGAATGTTAAAGTCATCTAAGATGGATTTAGAGGAGAAATAGGAACCAAAGAGAGTTGCTTTGTCAGTGGGAGAGACAGCTATTGTACCATCAGAACGGAAAAGTGAAGAAAATGTAGAGCGACAGAAGTTGTTTGAGATGCCCTTAGCTAAAGACCAGAAAGACCTATCAGTGGATGACAAGGAGAGGTTATCACACTTCCTTTGAATAAAGGAACGTTTTGCCTTTTGGATAATGTCTTGCAGCGATTACGGGTAGTGAAAAAAGCTGAATGGGAGCCAGAGGAAGGAGAATTTTTCCAAGCCTGATATGTCTAATCCCTTGTCTGAATGGCTGCAGAGAAGGAAAGTTGAACCATGGATTGGATGAAGAAGTCATCTTGGAGAAAGAGAGGATAAATGCTTCCATTCCCATAAAAATAACCCTTGCTATATGTTTGGTGGAGACAGAAGCATCACCACATAAAAGACAGTAATTTACCTAAGGAAAATTATTAAAGAATTTCGTAAGTTATATGAGTCAGCTTTGTTTAGGTGCAAGTATTTATGCTTAGAAGAGGCTGCTGGAGGGGGAGGTGCCGATAGAATGGATACATTTGTTAGAGCGTGATCAGATGAACCAATTGGGTGTGAGATTGTGTATTTACTGCAGGATGGACTAGAGGTGCAAAACAAGTCCAGAATTTTAGGAGAGTGGTCACAGCAGTCAGGTATATGAGGAGGGTAGGAGATAATTTGCTCTAAATCTTTGAGAATGGAGAACATAAGGGCTTTGATCCCTCCACCATCCATATGGGAGGAATTCAACCATTCCCCATGGTGAACGTTGAAATACCCAAGGTAGAGGTTGTTGGCCTGCAGGTGAGAGGGTGTAACAGTCTCATGGCAGGAGTTTAGGTTGTTGAAGAAGGTTATGAAATTTGTCGAATTAGGTGAGCAATAGGCAAAACAGAGGAAAAGTGTGGCAGTAGGGAGACAGATCTTGAGCCACATAGCATCAAATTTTGAAGATTCAAGGTCCTTGAGGCATGCATCAGTTATGTTTATGTTGGAATAAGCACAAACACCACCTTTGAACCAGAATCGTGAATGAAGGTTATAGTTGATATGAAAAAGGGACTAGTGAGAACCTCATTAGACAACTGTTTCTTAGAGAAAGGTAAGATATTAGGAAAGGGACTAGACAGATGGTGTTCAACTGAGATGTTGTTAGAGAGACCATGAATGTTGGTATAGTGAATTGAAAAAGAGGAAGGTCTCACAGAAAGGGAAAGTTCGTGGGAGGGGCCAATACTACTACTGCCAGAGCCCTTCCTCTCATTGGCAGTAGAGTCAGGCAGAAACCCAGAGATTCTTAGCACCCAATGATGCTGGGGACTAGGAGTCATAGATTTGATGGACTCTGTCATGATGATACTTGTAAATGTTTGAGTGGACAGGAATTGGCAAGAGTACTTATGTGAAGAAAGTAATAATAGTAAGCAAGGTTTGATTAGGTGTATGGTGCATGTAAGAAGAATGAACTGTGTACTGTTATGTTTGAGTAATGTGGTGAGTGAAGTGGTTACACTATTGTTGACAAAACATAGCCTACGTTTATCTTCAAAAGCTTAACGGCATATATAACGTAATGTAAATGAGATATTGGTGATTTGAATTTGAATTATTAACAGAGAACTCTACTTCAGGAAAACAGCAGGTCCATACCTGGGGAGGAAGCAGTGTTCCTTTTGGGGAAGCTGTGTTCCTTGGCAGATAGCGGAGATGGTACACACTGATCCGCAGACAGCAAGTGATTGTGATGACTGATGTGTGAGTTAACATGTCCCATAATAATGTTGATCCACGGTGGTACCATGGGGTAGGCAAAATATTCATAGCACGCTAGAAAGATAATAGAACATCTTTCCAAGCATTCTTCCCTTTTCCAAGACCTCTTTCAGGAGAATAACAAGAGAATATATCATGAAGGTACATAAACAAAACTAAAAGGAACTGGGCTCCTAACCTGACCCATCACTGCATGAGGGACAAAGTCATGCTTTATGAAAATGACATCCAACCTGACTTTATGTGAATTCAGTCTTGGCTTTTGTGAGTTATGAAGATATGCCGTAATGTGTGAGTGATGTGATGAGTGGAATGGCTACGATATTATTAACAAATGTAGCCTACATATATTTTCAAAAACTTATAGATGATTTTTATCATATTGTTATTGAAATTTTGCTAATTTGGGTTATTAACGGAGAACTGTCTTCAGGAAAAGAGTTGGCTTGTAGCTAGGGAGGAAACTGTGCTTCCTTGGGGAATGCAGTGTTACTTGGTGGGTGACAGAGGTGGTGTGCACCTCTCTTCAGAGAGTGAGTGTGTGTTTGATGACTGATGGATGAGTTAACATGTACCATAATTTATGAGTAATATGATGAGTGAAGAGGTTATGGTATTGTTGAAAAAGCATTGCCTATATTTATCTTCAAAAGCTTTCTGATAATTTGATTGTAATGTTATTGAAATATTACTTATTTGAGTTAGTGGAGAATTGCTTGAAGTACTGGCAGCAGTGGAACCACTAGCAAATGATGTAACAGTTTGTTTACCAACCAAACTTACCCATACAGTTGAAGATATTGTTGCATTTTCACCATAATGCTGGTAAGTTTGGTCACTTGTTTCATTTATATCATTAATACAGATATGTATTTCATCTGTAACTGCATTAGGTAGTGAGTTCTGCTTAAATGACACTTGCCACCTTCGTGAAAAGTCCTGGATATGGGCTGACAACATACTGTATGTAAACATTTCAATCTATCTATCTATATCTTTGATGCCAGTTCCTTTCAGGAACTCCCTCAAGGGGGTGGCCACGGCAGTAGAGTCTCCATAACTAGTGAACCCCAGTGCCGCTTCTTAGCCTTTAATGCCTCACCCTTAATAGGCCACTTGCAAAGGGCCAGTTTAGCACAATGTTTGCAGAGGGTCCTATTTAATATTCCTACAGACTATCTTTACCTAATGTTCCTGCCTACTACTTCTGCCTAATGTTTCAACCTGATAGTCCTACCGAAGTGTTCCTACCTACTACTACTATCTATTGCTCCTATCATTTTGCCAAAAGGCAGGGCTAGCACATGGTACTCACCACAGGAAATGTAGAGTTATGAAGAATGGGCTGTGTGGGTTAAGTGTTATCAAGTGTTGTGTGTGAAAGGGAGAGAGATTTTGTATGTTTTTGAACAGATTGCCAGCACCCCACATGTAGGTGAGACAAAGAAAAGACAGCTACATGGGTCAGAGTAGTGCAACTTGACAACCAGTGAAGTGCTGGCTCTTTATGTAGCTATCACTAACTGTCCTGATAACCAGATGGGTAGTACTGGTGATATACCTCCCTGGTCGTTTGCTGCCTACAGGGTTAGTCTGTATAAGGAGAGGGTGGTGAAGGAGGTAAATGCAAGGGTCTTGGAACAAGTGGCAGGTCTACAGTATGTTGTGTGGGTGGGGGGTCACTTTCTGTTTGCAGATGACAGTGGCAAATTCTAGTGAAAAACTCTCCTGAAGCTATTACAGTACCTAGGTGTGTGAGTGTGTGAAAGGAGGAATGTGACTTAAGTGTAGATAAAAGTAAGGCCATGAGGTTTAGTAGGGGGGTAGAGACAGGCTGGGTTAAATGCAAGTGTGAATGATTAGAATACAAAGGAAGCAGAATGTTTTAGATACCTGGGAATGGACGGGACAATGGATTGAACTATGGAAGCTAAAGTGAATCATTGGGTAGGTGAGGAAACAAAGGTCTTAGGCAGACTGAAGGATGTGTAGAAAGATAGTTCACTGCCTGAAATGGAAAAGTGGTCACTGCTTGAATGGGAAAAAATGCTCATGTTAAATGGCATAATACTCCCACAGAAGAGAGTGTATGTGTTGGAAATTAGATATTTGAGGACATATGCAATGTGAAGATGGTTGATTGTGTAAGGAATGACAATGTAAGATATACATGTTAGGATTCGAACTTATGCACTTGACACTGGGCGACCCATGAATGTGGCTTCATGGTCAGGAACTCGAACCATTATGCCATGAAGGAGCTTACTAACACATGTATCTTACCAAACATTTCAACTGATATAATATGCCTCCAATTGTAAATAGTTTATTCTTGTTGTGTCTAAGTTTTATTGTTTGCTTCGTAGTGAATAACATGCCTTCAATTGTAAATAGTTTATTCTTGTTGTGTCTAAGTTTAATTGTTTGCTTCGTAGTCATCCATCTCTGTCACTTTAGTGTTCTTGGGCCTTTGAAAAACTGAAGTCGACTGTTTGATAAGACATGCTTTAATTGAAGGATATCTTGGCCAAAAATCGGAGGTCAGCAGTTACTTGAGATTGCAGGTTACTCAAGTATGTGCGGTACTACTTGTCCTTGAATTAGTTGGCTTCTTTGCAGACATGTTTAGGAAGAATACACTTCAGACTTGAAAATTTCGGAAAAACTACTGCTAGACATGGAGGCAGGATGTAATGGACTCGCTGGTTAATTCATAATCAGGACTGCCACCTGTGTCATTAACATATGCATGTGCCAACATATGTGATTTGAAAAAAGAAATTGCTAGATTAGCTTTTTATATTATGTGTTTAAGAAAATGAAGTATATTTTATTATGTAGAATTACCATCAGGGTGAATTTACGTTCTGTATCTTGAATTTTCTGGTTGTGATTTTGAATTTCTGTAAGGACAAATATCTGTGACCTTAATGTCAGTAATGTAGGGGACCTATGTATTCTTCCTTTAGTTCACATTTGCTCTCAACTTTTTCATTTGACTTACACTCCCAAACTTGGGCACCAGCTTCTTCTGCTTCTTACTCAAATCTGCCTCTAGTTCTATGTCTTCAGCAAAAAACGTCTGACTTACTTCCCAAGACTTGTCATGCCCTACATACTGACTACTTGCCATTCTCTCCAAGACCCTTTCATTTTCCTCCCTCACCACCCTATTCATAAAATGATTATACAGCCATTTTGACATCACACCCTGCTGCAGATCTACCTTCACCTGAAACCATTCACTCTCCTCTCAACATACTCACACACACACCTTACATTCTTGACAAATACTGATCTGATTCTTGTACCTTTCCTCCTACACCATGTGTTCATTAAGACCTTCCTCAAAACATCTCTTTCATCCCTGTCATATGCTTTCTCCAAATCCATAAATGCCACATACAAATCCTTCTGTTGCTCTAAATATTTCTCATTCATTCTTTAAAGCAAACACCTGATTCAGACATCCTTTACCAATCCTGAAACTACATTATTCCTCTCCTATCTAATGCTCTGTACATGCCTTCACCCTCTCAGTCAGAACCCTCCCAAACAATTTTCCAGGTACTCTTATTTTATACCTCTTATATCCCCCTTGCCTTTATACTGTAGGACTATACCTGCATTCTGCTAATCCCAAGCACCTCACTATGATCCATACATACATTGAAAATCCTTACCAACCAATCAACAGCACAGTCACCTGTCTTGATATATTCATCTGAAGTACCAGCCACTCCAGTTACCTTGCTGCATTTCATCTTGCATAAGGCTTTCACCTTTTCTCTATATCAAACCACTCTCCATGACTCTCACTTTGCATACCACCCAGACCCAAACACCCTATATCTGCCACCCAGTCATATAACACATTCAACACTACCTTCAAAATGCTTGCTCATCTCCTTCTCACTTCATCACTACCTATTTTCACTTCCCCTTTTTCCCCCTTTTCTGGTGTTCCTGTTTGTACTTTTTGTTTTCCACACATTATTAACTTCTTTCCAAAACATCTTATTTTCCCTAATTTTTACTGATACTTGCTCACCCCAACTCTTATTTGCCCTCTTTGTCAACCTCTGCACCATACTGTTGACCTGCTGCTTTCTCTTATACATCCCCAAGTTGTTTGCACTCCATCCCTGTAAGTACCACCCAAACACAACTGTTTTCTCTTTCTCTTGCTACTTTACTTTTTCATCCCACCACTCACTACCCTTTCTAATCTGCCAACCTCCCACTTTTTGCCTGCTACATATATCTTTTGCACATGCTAGCACAGCTTCCCTATATACTTCCCATTCCTAACCCACTCCCTATGCTTCATTTGCTCACTTTTTTGCCATTTTGCAATCAAGCTTTCTGGTATTTCTTCTTACAGGTCTCTTTTCCAAGCTCACTTACTCTCACCAGTCTTTTCTTACTGGAATATCTGACATTATTTCTACCTTCCATGTGTGTGTGTGTTTATATTTAGGCTCCAGTCATGGACAGAACTCCACATCATGGCCAGGTCTTAAGTAAAATATAGAGAGAATTATGAAATAGAAAAAGAAAAGACAAGGAAAATTGTTCACGAATTTTGGAGGAAGTGAAAGACCTGTCTTTTGAAATGTGCCAGGTCATAGTTATTGGGAAAAACATGAGAAGGTAGAGAGTTCCAGAGTTTTGATGTGTAGGGAAAGAAGCAGGTATCTAAACAACCCACCCTTGAGTTGCCGATGGCCACACAATAATCATGTGACACAGCAGCTTGTCGAGTATTGCATGGTCTAGCTAGTGGTGGGGGCACACAAGCAGCCAGCTCTTGGGAGCAAAAACCAAAGTAATACCAATAGAAGAGGGAAAGTGAACCAACATTGGGGCATAGGGCAAGGGGGTCAAGTTTGGAAGTTATCCTGGGACAGTTTATAATTTGGATCGCTTTCATCTTAACTCTGTCAAGTAAACATACAACAGAGTTAGAACTACCCTAAATGTGAGAGCAGTACTCCAACCAAGGACTAATCAATCCCTTGTGTAAACAGAGCAACTGTTCAGAAGAGAAGTTTCAACATCTAAACAGGACAACTAGTCTTAGAGGCAGACTTAGCTGTTCCTGTAATATGTGGTTTCCAAGAATGAGTGGATGTTGTAGTAACAATAAGTATGTTTATTGAGTCGAGGTGGAATTACAGAACCATCAAAGGAAAGACAAGAGTTGTGAGGAGTTTTCGATAGAGATAGGGATAGAAATTGGGGTGGAGGCATTAAACTTAACAAGGTTTTGTCTGCCTCACTGAGATATCCTGTCCATGTCTAAGTTTATGAAGGAGCTTGTGTCAAGACGAGATGCAGATTGAGCGAAAGAAGAGGGAGCAGAATTGAAGGATGTGGATGAATGTAGTGTTGAGTCATCAGCATATGAGTGCATTGGATTATTTGTGGAGGAGAAGGAATTATTGATAAAAAGGAGAAAAAATGTAGGAGACAGGACAGAGCCTTGAGGGACACCACTGTTGTTGGAGAAAGGGGGGGGGGGAGGCTGATCCATCAAAAACCAGAGACAGATCTGCCAGAGAGGAAGCTAGATATGAAGGAGCAAATTAGGAGAGGGAAGACAAAAGAGGGGAGCTTAGAGATGAGACCCCGATGCTACACCTTATCAAAAGCCTTAGATATGTAAAGGTTCACTACATGTGACTGCCCAAAATCTTTCAGGGATAATAACCAGACATTATTGAGATAGGAAAGAATATCACCAGTGGATCTTGCCTTATGGAAGCTGAACTGGTGATCAGAGAGAAGACTGATTTTCGAGGTGTTTTAGGATATGGGAATTGAGGATGGATTCAAAGACTTTGGAAATGGTAGATGTCAAAGCAATAGGTTGATAGTTAGAGGGGTCAGAATGGTCACCCTTCTTAGGGATGGGATGTATCAATGTATGTTTCCGGAGGAAGGGAAAGTTTGGTTTTTAAGCAGAAACAGAACAGAAAAGCAAGCACAGGTGCAAGTTCAGAGGCACACTCTTTCAGTACACGGGGATGGATGCCATCAGGACCATAAGCCT
>JAYMFT010219768.1:0-11369 GCA_038088735.1 Panulirus argus | reverse complement strand
AGAAATATATATATATATATATATATATATATATATATATATATATATATATATATATATATATATATATATCTTACCCTTCTACATCTAAATATAAATGCTTTTAGTAGACGAGTGCTACATTATATAAATCTGTATAATAATTATTAACAGAAAGATTAAGACATGAAGGATATATTTAACTACATAGCGTCTCCTCAGGTAATGTATAAAATTGAAATGAAATATATTGTCTTCACATCTGGATGGGAAGTTTGATGCGAATTTCTAAAAGTTCTCGATTAAGAATCGTGATATGAAATAGATCCACAATCACGATCAGAACTACGGTGCATACTGGTGAAGATGGACTCCCTCGTCTTCAAACCCATGAGACGCAACGCGGACGCTCACAATGGCGATTAAAAAAGTCGCTAGGCGTTAGCCCGTCACGGCTCTTTTGTCTTTAAACGCCTCTCTCTCTCTCTCGTCTCTCTTTCTCCTCCCCCACATCGTGACACTCCCTCCTCTCCCTTCAGGACACCAAGGAGAAAAAGGTGATCGAGTTCAGCACCTTCCTGCCATCAACTTTCCTGACGACGCTCCGTCAGGATAATATCCCCAGAGAGCGTCTGGCGACGGAGGCAAATAACGACCCAATCTCGCTCCCGCCGCCGCCAGCCCCAGCGCCGCAAGAGGGCTCTGCGACACTGCACCACGACAGAGTCTGTGGTTACGATGAAAGGTCATTCATTCACTGCGGGATACCTTCAACCGACCATCTTTTGCCAGGCTCTTCCGTTGATCGGTTCTTGAGAACTTCGTAAAACCGCCAGTCTAATGGTTATTCAGCATTTTTAAGATGGCTAGAACCACAAGGCCATTTACACAATTATGCCTTGCCTTAAAAGTTACAAAATTTCTAATGAAGGAATCAACGTAAACTGGACTAATACGAGTTCACAAATTCAATGCACGGCTTAAGAAAAACTGCATATAGGGGTGGAGACATGAACTGAGATCTCAAGAAATACAGAAATCCAAAAATATCCGAATTGAAACAACAGCACAGGGAATATATCTACTCTACACCTGGCCCTAACATATTACATTACTTACCAGAGACAATTACATTCTCGATTTTCGATTAACGGGAATGACCTGCTGCCGGACGAGTTCACAATTGCTCCAACAGCGTTGCAGTTCACACCACCATCCCACAAAGGCCGCACCCAACACAGAAGGCACAGAACAAACATCAAAAGAGGGAGGGAAGAACGAGATGATGATCCTGCAAGACCATTTAGTTTCAGTAATGAATGCCGATCTGATTCTTACCTCTCATGATGTGTGTTTAATTCCCCCAACAGTTCTTGTGACGTATTTTAGGATTCTCTCAACTTTTCACATTAGTATTCAAAAACTACTTAATATACGTGCTTACTTATGTTGAAGCCGTGCCCGGTTCTAAGCTATGATCTGAAATGTTTCAGTCGTTCCAAATTTCTCAAGCTTTGTGACCCCGAGCAGCAAAAAGTACCGCATTCGCTAAAATTTCTCTCTTGCTTTATTCATCACAATCTACATCGACCGTTTTCCCCACTCATCTACCATCATTTCTCGCCCAACTCCTCCCTATTTCTGATTTGACATTTCATCTTGATCTTTAAAAAGTGTAATCTCAAAAACATGAATGGTTCTCATCTTTCCTTAAGTTTTGTTTTTCATCCCAACGCCTCGTTTTCTGTTCTCGAGACAGGATCCGTTTTCTGTTTCACAGAAGTGGCATTCTTATAATATAAAGTTGTGTGTGTCCTGTGACTTTAACCTTTAGCCTTTCGACGTAGAAAACACAAGAGCATCTGTAATACAAAGTCAGTCCACGGATTGGAATTGAAAATTACTCTCTTCATTCATCACCGAGTTACGGAGAGAGAGAGAGAGAGAGAGAGAGAGAGAGAGAGAGAGAGACAGACAGACAGACAGACAGAGACAGGTACAGCCACCTTGTCTGCGAGTAACTACGACGAGATACTGTCTGCAGCAGAACTGAATATAATCGACATACAGTTCTTCCCGACGCGGAGCTCAGGTATCCAGGAGCTTGTTAAGTTCAACGCACTCAAAGGGACGCAGTTCATGCTCTCCGCACAAAAGAAAGAGACTCAGACCTTCTGACATGTGTCGAGCCACAGAGACCAGCAAAAAGAGGAGAGATCATAACAAGACGGCATACGACCAGCTGAATGGAAGTCTAATCAACCAGAGCAAAATTACAAGGAAGACCCCAGCTGTGATGTCTGGAAATGATGGATCCATGGGCGTACATGGATCTGGAAATCCCTGGGGCGGACATGGGAGCTGGAAGGTCTCTGGGACATATATGGAACGGAAAGATCATTGGGGCGTAAATTGATCTGGAAGGCCCTTGGAACATCCATGAAACTGGAAGGTCCTTGATACGTGCATGGAACTGGAAGGTCCTTGGGGCCTGACAAGACCTTGGGACGTACATGGAAATAAAGATCCTCGGGGGCTTACATGGAACTGAAAGATCCTTAGGATGTATATGGAACTGGAAAGGTCTTAAGAGGTTGCATGGAACTGAAAGGTCCTTTGAGTGTACATGAAAATGAAAGACTCTTGGGACGTACATGTAACGAAGGTCCTTGGAATGTATATGGAACTGGAAAGGCCTTGAGACGTCCGTGAAAATGCAAGGTCTTTGGGACATACACGGAAATACAAGATCCTCGAGACGTATGTGGTAATGCAAGGTCCTTAGGACCTATATGAGAATGCAAGAACCTTGGAATATTTTTCGGTACTGAATATTCCTAAGGAGGAATCTCAAATACCTGATTAATATGAAACCTGGCGCGTGTGACACTATCATGGACACGATAAGATACTAGACTTTCAATGACCCGATACTCTCTCTACCTTCATATACTGATAAAGCAGCTACGCCAAACACTGTCTTAACTACACCACGAAATTATGGAGTACTCGATCTCCTTTTCTCGAAGTTCGACGCATTCACAGCCTTTCTTTTCATGCTTCAACCAATTTCGGCCAAATTCTAAACCAATCCATAACCAACCTGTTTAATTTTCGACACATTTCAAACAAAATAGTTCCAATTTTCAGCACATCTATGACCAAAATGTTTTTCCATTCTAGTGCTTTATTGTGTCCTCGCGTACTCATATATATCATCCCATAATCAGCCATTCAGACAGCCAAAGAAATGGACCTATCAAAATCATCCAATCAGCTAAAGAAAACACTTCGTCCCATAGTTAACCAGTCAGTCACATCACCCTGATAATTGACCAGCCATGCTGGGAGAGAGATTGAACAAAATTATCCAGTCAGCCAATGATCAGACACTGCTCCCTAATCATCCAGTCAGCGAGAGACCCCAGAGTCAACCTTGATCACTTAGACCAGTCTGGATCACATCTCTTTTTATTTTCCAACCTCCACACTTCTCTTAAAAATTGTGTAGCGTTGGCGACGGAGCGCTGTGTCGCTCGCTCATGCGTCAGACATTAATCCTGGCATTCAACAGTTCTCAAAGTTATTCCGAGTTCGGATCCCTTTCCAGAACCGTTTCCTTTTTAATGTGAAGTGTATTAGTCAGCTGTGTGGAGAGAGAGGGACCCAGTGGAGATGGAAAAGACAGGTGACAGAAGACCCATCGGCCCGTGTCTAAGTCATCTACTCAATGCTGACTGCAATCTATTGCTATTTCTACTGTAAGTGGATGAGGTAGGAGAAGAGAGCCTGCATGGAAATTGACGGGTAGAACGAATGGGGAAAATCCTTTCAAATTATACTACACCATCCTAACCCTCGTCTGCGCTGTTCTACACTCCGGTAACTGGTTTCACCAAGTTTATACAATATTTTCTTAGGAATTGAAAAGAGTAAAATCATGTATATTTTTTTCTTCGTATCTCGTCATTAGATACATAAACTGACGAGGACAATCATTCAAGAGGATTTGGAAAGTGGAAAGTGTTCATTGTCTCTGAATTAACAGTGTTCAAATCATCTTTTCACAAAGAAATTTCTCCCCATGTTATTATATAACATCTTTCCCCTTTTCATTTATCTTCCGATAGAAAACACTATTTCCTTCTTTACTACAGACAGCCTCGACTCGACTGTTAACCCCACACTATTCTACCGAGGAAGCAGAATTTTACATCGTATATGGGCAACAGTCCCGATATAACTTATTACCAATTGTCTCTTTCTAAACTTACAAATGATAACCTTACACTTGTTATAGTTTCCTCAGATCTACCCCACAATAACTTGCTCTGATCTACTGCCGACTACATTACCGATTCCCATCCGTACAACAAAATTCTAATCCTCGGATTATGTTGTCAAAATTCCCTGGAACAACTCCTCTACCTTGCCCTCTGGGAAGAGCAATATTTTCCCCCCTCGTGGTACCCTTAGCACTGCTAGCGTTGACCTCTCACTACGGATATCCTCAAGTCACTAAAACCAGCAGCACACAACAGGATCAAAGTCAATATAACATGTCAGAATGCATGTAATAACCTTTGCCAATAACCCAAAGCATAACACACTGGGTTAAGGAGGCCACAAAGCCCCCGCACTCCCTTATTACTACCCGAAGAGAGGCGAATGCTACCGCAGCAGGAGGCGTTATTCCAGGCCACAGCGGCGCTGGAAGACGTCTAGCAGACCTCGCCCTGGGGTCTCCCGTGTCAGTGTGCAGAGAGCGGAGCACTCCGTCCCAGATTAGCATGTGGATCGTTCCCTACCTGCTCCTCCTACTGCGGATTCCATCTGCTGGAAACATCACGGCTCAAGAGTGGCATCAACAGTCTCAAGACGCGGTCCTAGTTCCCCAATAACACTGTCTCAAGCGTTGTGGAATCTCTCCAGCCTTGGGTCTCCTACGGCACACAGTCTTACGAGCATTACCAGCACGTTCTCTAGGGGCGTGGGATATCCCAGAAACAACCTGCATTACCAACAAACACGTTGTCAGTCCCTGATGGCCGTTAAGGAGAAGGCGTTTCCTAACAAGGAGGAGCTGTTCTACTGTTGCGTTAGTTCCCCGAGGAGCAACGTCTTCTGGAGATGTGGTAGCTACCAGAGGTGTGGCAGGTCCCAGGGGTGTGGCAGCTACCAGAGGTGTAGCAGGTCCCAGGGGTGTGGCAGCTACCAGAGGTGTAGCAGATCCCAGGGGTGTGGCTGCTACCAGAGATGTAGAGGTCCTTGGGGTGTGGCAGCTACCAGAGGTGTAGCAGGTCCCAGGGTTGTGGCAGCTATCAGAGGTGTAGCAGCTCCCAGGGGTATGGCAGCTCCCAGGGGTGTGGCAGCTACCACAGGTGTAACAGGTCCCAGGGGTGTGGCAGCTATCAGAGGTGTAGCAGGTGCCAGGGTTGTGGCAGCTATCAGAGATGTAGCAACTCCCAGGGGTGTGGCAGCTATCAGAGGTGTAGCAGCTCCCAGGGGTATGGTAGCTATCAGAGGTGTAACAGCTCCCAGGGGTGTGGCAGCTCCCAGGGGTGTGGCAGCTACCACAGGTGTAACAGGTCCCAGGGGTGTGTGGCAGCTATCAGAGGCGAGGCAGCAATTACGGGTGCGTACGTGAGCACTTTGCCCCCTCGAACTGCCGCTATTCTGCCGTCTCTCTCCCTCCACATACTTCAATCCTCCTCAATTATCATTCTCCCCCTTTCTCCTTCCTTGACACCCTACCTCTTGCCCGCTTCCTAATCTCCCCATCCTCCTGTTGCCCTCTATCGTCTCCCAGCCGCATCCTCACTCCTACCCACTCCTCACTCCCTCTTCCCTAGGATCCTAAACTCTCCATTAGAACTCTTGTTTACACCTCGGTCCCGGAATAGATCCTTGTGCCCCAGGGACATTTACGTTTATGTCTGCAGGTGTTTAGTGTAGGGAGGATTAGGATGAGGAGGAGGAGGAGGGAAACTCTCCGGCTGTGTCATAACAGGGACACGAGTATGTCCTCCTGATTACAGTCAATATGACGCTGATGCGAGTCCCTCTTAAGCGCCCCTACTACAGCCTACAGCTCTCAGTATTAGTTATTGACACTGTGACCCCACTTCTCAGTGTCAATATCTCGGTGTCAATATGACATCATTAGACCTGCGTGTCTTCAGGTAATTCGAGGCCCTAATCATCCGTCGACACTCTACGACGTACAGCTCTTTAGCCTGAGTGATATCTTTTCGTCCTCTCTAAACCAACAAACATCATCTCTACACACACACACACACACTCCAGTCTGCTGGGAGTATATAAATAAAGCAACCACCTCCCCTCCTCCCTCTCTCTCTCTCTCTCTTCTTCCTGACCCCACCCGAATGCAACGAGAGAAGCGACTTGCCTCTAGCATGTTACCCAGACGAAGGGGCCCGTTCTGTGCTCCTAAAACAGATAAAAACAGACGAATCCCAGCATTTCCGCGCCTCCCAGTGGACAAAATAAATATCAGCGTGTGACTGGTTAAGGGTATGTGAACTGCATTAATATCCCTGTCGTAAGCTATGTCACACATGAAATCCTTGTCAATGTACTTAATCTATAAGGACGTAAATTTCACGGACTGAAAAAAGAATATATATACGAAAGCCCAATGTATCTCCATACATCAAAACCACTGAATGTAACTTTATAATCTACAATGAGAGTATACAAAATAAATCAGTTGACAAGGCCAATTAGCCTATGAAAGAGGTCAACTCCTTAGGGAACTGAAAATCTTCATACACTCCCAATGATAAGCAAGGGACTGGAAACCTTGACCAAATCCTCCTCATTTGCATACGAACATAAATCAGGTATGGTGCTCTAGGTAAAGCATTTATATGAACTACTGCACTTATTATAAACCAAGAGGTCGTATTACCTGTCTTCCATATGGGGAAATACTAAAGATGATTGTGAAAACAAGAGTATCTTATTCATAAGCAACATTTCCTAGACAATTACTCTACAACATTTCATGCTATATGGTTTTTAAGCCTCCTGTATTTATCCATTAAAATAATGTGAAACTGGAATCACACAACACGAAATTTCGTATCATTTGATTTTAAAACCTTCAAAATTTTCAGAAAATTAGAACAATGACAAAGTGTAAAACTGGAATTATAATGTACGAAATTTTGTGTTACTTAAGTTTTCAAACCACTTCGCTATATTTTTCTCTGTTAAAACACTGATGGCGAGGGTGTGAATATTCATTAGCATACACAAATGTAAAAGTGGAATACCGGGAAATACTCAAAAGATATGAGAGTTCCTGAGTACTTTTTGAGAGTCGTTTGGTTTCATGCAAAAGATGATGCATTCGAGAGGAAATCAACTGGAGTATACTCCTGAAGGTGAAATGTAAACCAAACCAGGAATGTTAAGTCTGAGGTGCACTATAGTTGGCGATGGGCAGGGAAAGGGACAGCACGAAAATTATAATAAAAATGGAACGACAAAGACGAGAGTATGAGAAAGTTACGCTGGCAAATCCGACAAGAGTGAGTGTACTGACAATGAAACTAGCAACAGAGTAAGAGCTGCGTACAAATTGAAAGTGGTGGTAGTAACTGGGACCGAGAGGATGGTGATAGTGGAACTGGTAGAGAGAGAGAGAGAGAGAGAGAGAGAGAGAGAGAGAGAGAGAAAGAAATGACAGACTTTATTGTTTTAAGACAAACCAAGCGAGACACATGACAACACTTAAAAACACTCGATCCACAGGAGCAGCGACAGAAGCAAACCACAACGATACAACGTAATATGAGCAAAGCAGAGAGCAATTAATGAAGTGAACAACATCAAGACCATATATATAGTGAACAAGTTAAAAAGAAAAAAATAAAATGTTCAAAAATTCAACACTCACTCCTCGCTTTGTCGTGGAAACTCATCAGCAACTGGGTGAAATTCCTGTTGCTGTTCTCCCTGAACTTCTCGAAGTGCGGTTTGTTGTTGAACGTCGAGTAGATCGAAGCTACGGTGAAGTAACACACAGAATGGCCCTTCTCGTCGTCTTTCTCCTCGTATATCAAGCCCAGCACATTCCAACCCCAGTGCTTCACCACACGGGAGAACAGCTGGCCAACCTGTGAAGGGAGAGGAGAGTTATTGGTGACCGTTTTAGTTTTTGGATTTAGTTTGAGACGTTTTAATAAAAGGGATAAAGAGAGACAGAGTGAGTGAATGTCTTGAGCATTGACGTTCCGGCCTTCTAAGAGCCGAGTTTACATACCAGGCCATCGTATAGTCATGTCGAGCCGACTTACTCAACGGCCGCACGTACTCAGGACTTGCAAACAATCGACAGAATGTACGAGAAATTCAACTGTCCTTCCACGGGTCAAAATGAATCGCAAATATTCCAGTCGAAGTATATTTCTCATGTTTGACCACTTGCCGCCGGATGCCATCAAACAGACAACACACACACTGTCACGTCATCCTTGGTAACAAAGCTAATGTTAGTAAATTTCTAATATACAATGTGTTGACAAGGCGAGGTCAGATTAGGTTTCAGGGGCAATGTTGATTTTCCCAAATTGTATTACCTACATTAATCAACCCTACATCTTCCCTGGTATACATAACCCTCGCTAATGTCTTATTAAATGTCTTTATATATCACAAAAACAATCCTCCTCACACACACACTTTTGTAAACTACAACACCGCAAGAGTCAACACCTAAAGTCAACAGCGATGCGGAGCGAAACTGGATTTTACAGACTTTCGATAATTGCGACGACGTTTCTTGTGCGGAAAGTATCTAAAACCAATAATAAAGTGGCACACGGAAAATACAGAGTTTCCGTCGTAGTAATTAAGCTTGAGGGGAACGACGGTTACGACTCCTGCGCATGACGACAGAACCGGAGAGCGACGGTATACGACCCGGGACACGATGGTAGAACCCTCGAGGACAGTGGTCCGGCCTTTGAGCACCGTAATACAACCTCTAAGCATGACAGCAGATCCCCTCTTAAGCATGACGGTACGACTCTTGCGTACGATGACCTCAGTAAAATCAGTTTCGAACATCCGATGGTTTTTTATGTGGTTTACACGATTCTGGCCTTCAGTTCTACTGCAAATCACCGTGACCTTTTGAAATATATCCTTCTTATGCTCATGTAGGTAATGGACTTCGAAAAATGATAGTGATTATCAGACAAAAGAATCGCAAATTGCCAGGCAAGTAATCATTTGCGGCAGAAATGGTATAAAAGGAAAGGACCTTATAATTGTCTAAACTACTGATTACAAGAATAAAAACATCCCCAAATTCACCGAGAGTCCGGAACTGTAATAATACCTTGGCTTGACGCAAATGATCGTAGGTTGAATGAGGAACAAAGCCTTTTATACTTGTGGTGTCATCGTGGGCGTGCGGTAGGTCCGAAGCGACAAGGGACGTACCGTCATACACTGGGTCGTACCATCGCGCTGAGGAGTCGTACAACAATGCTCTGAGGTCGTATCTTAATGTTCAAGAGGCCTTATGAACTACATTTCACTCTATTCGACAGCTAGATCCACAACTACCCTCATTTTATACATATACAGGCGTTAAACTACCTTATCCATGAATCAAGCAGGTTGTATGTCACTCCTGATTACTTACCAACTGGTACTGTTGGCTGGCAAGCGAGTAAATGCCAGACATAAGACAATAAATCCTTCGACAAAACTTATGGGAGGACCATGAGTGGAGCAAAGATGGTATTGCAAGGAAGAATAACTACGGTACACTCTTGTTGTATTATATGTAACGTCTAATTAGCAGCACCATCTAACGGAGAGCGGCCCAACTAAACAAGCGACCCTGATAATAGGTAGAGTTTCTTCATAACAGAAAACGTCATGCACAAGCTATGACCATGATGTCTAACTTTCTTAAATGTTTCAATTTAGGATTCTTGATCATTCCTTACAAGGTTAACGTTCGAATTATACTCACTTTCACTACTTGCCAGTCACCTTTCATCTCTTACATACTCGAAAAAAACTTTCAATTCAGTCGGCAATCAAGAAGGATTTTTGTGGACTTTTCTCCAACCACCATTAATCAAAACTAATGCAGTATTTATGGGCTAAATGAATAGAATTTTTCTGAGAAGCAGTAAATGGCAGTTTTGCTTTGCTTAATGTAACTAAATTTCGTTCTTGGCGCAGACCCAACTGCGCACGACACAGCGGTTCCCTAAAGCTGCCAGATGTTGCTTTCTGACGTCACGCGTAAACCACAGGAGTTACCCACCTCAGTGTACCCTTTTAGCAGCAAAGCAGCAATACATTTCCAGCCCGGTTACACCAGGATATTTTAGCCGAAATAAGAATGTTGTCTGCATAATGCAATTGATCTGCAAAGAGCATATCTATCACGTCAATCTGGTAAACACGAGAATGTTGTTAAGCGTCGGGCCCCGATTCGCGATCCACTTCTCTTTACCTACGACCGCTATTCAGTGTAATTACGGTATCTAACCTGACACGTTCGTTAGTTATCTATGAGTTACAAGACGATCACAAATTCAACCACAGGATAATTCATTATAATCGAAGATGGTTTCCTTACGTCTGCATTAACGATAGCAGAACCGTTCAATTGGAGTGAGGGAGGCCCCCCCGGGGTGGGGGTGGTGGTGGGGGGGGGGGAGGTTTGTACCTCGTGGCTACGCTACGCCCCACTTTCGTCCTAGTGCTCGGGGGGGCATAAGAACCATTTAAGTTTCTCGCGTCATTTACCGTATTCCCTTCTGACGCAAACGCGTCTGCCAACCATGCCTCAGTAGTTTAACGATTTCCATTTTTATCTCTCTGTTTAAGACCTGAATATTTTGATAACCCTGGGATCCAAAGTGGACTGGTACCGGCCCAGTCCCCGGTCTCTGCAGGATCGAGAACCGTGAGAACTTGAGTTGCGTGACCCAGCAATTCTGTTCGGTACTTCAGCCAGTCGCCTCCTAGTGGCATTTGGACGCCAATTTCTTCCATTCTCATCAAACCAGAACTTACAATCGAACTTCAAACGCGCCTCGCGAGATCCTGCGTTGAACCCACCTCTCGCGCTTCCCGAGACGGCAGAAATCGGGGACCAGTATACCGCTTCCGGGGACAGCCCGTTTCCTAATAGCATAAGCAGATTGTACGATCGTGCTCCAAAGGCCGATTCACGGCTGCCCACAGTGTCAGGAGATGTGGACGATTAAGCGAATGACAATCCATTCATATCTAGATGAGTTCAATAGCACATATTTTTACGGTAGCTTGAAAAATGACATACGTGTTGTCATATGACCCCTTGAGCATGACGATACGACCCTGGGGCACGA
>JAYMFT010219757.1:0-11369 GCA_038088735.1 Panulirus argus | reverse complement strand
TTCAGGAGTAATGCTACTCCTTCCTTAGCTCTTGTCCTCTCAGCAACTCCTGACTTCACTTCCAAGATGTTTCCAAACCATTCTTCCTCTTTTCCTTGAGCTTCGTTTTACTTAGAGCCAGATCATTCAGGTTTCTTTCCTGAAACATACTACCTCTCTCTCCTTTCTTCTCATCTTTTTTACATCCACACACATTCAGACACCCCAAACTGAGCCTTCGAGGAGGATGAACACTCCCTGCCTGGCTCCTTCTTCTGTTTCCTCTTTTAGAAATTGAAAAAACAAGAAGGGGAGGGTTTCCCTTGATAAGGGCTCAGCTGCCCGTGCCCTCTCAGCAAACAGGAACAAAAAGGGGATTTTTTCTTCTAAGGTTCAGTCATCTGTTCTTGACGCTACCTCGCTGATGTGGAAAATGGTGAATATGCATGAAAAAAATGAAATATAGATAATGTCCATTGTTATATATGATATTGTTGGTACAGCAACCTGACTATGGACTTTTTAAAACTGAATGCACATTGTTATTTTCTATATATCATTCTGTGTATATAAACATTTTTCATATTAGAAAATTGTCTTGCAGGCATGGAGAGTAAATTTGATTTTGAGGTTAATGGGTTGAGTAATATATTTTGCATTTAAGTTAAAAGAGCATCTGAAATACTAGGATTGGAAGCCACATGCTTTGATTCTGTTGAAATATCATTATTGTATTTATAATGGAATGGTTTGAAATATTAATGAATTATAAGTCATAGGCCAAGTTAATTGGCAGCTGTATTTTCAGTTAACCTTCCATTTAAAGCTTTAAGGATGCAGTGAAATATGTTACTTGAATTCTAACATGTATGTGGAAAACTTTAGATTCCTTTAAATTCCACTTAAGCTTTTGCGGTTGAGGGAAGGGATCAGAGATATGATGCATGTGTGCTGTGACTAGTAGAGAGTTTTGGCCAGGATGGTAAGTGCTGGTCAAAATGTTGTTTAGAATAAGGTTAGAAGTGTTGTGTGTGAGAATGACAACATGAGATGAATGCAGATTTTTGTGGAAATGTGAGGTATCAATCTCACAAAAATCCCCATGAGTATTGAATTAGGCATTCAGAGGCATTATTAAGATAGTTGTCTTGAATGTTTCTGTAGGGGGAGCAAAGCAGACAAGCATGCTGTAAAGAATGGAATCAATTTGGTAAGAGTATGCCTAATGCTAAACAAATCCACATTACTTCCAAACCCTCAGGATTTTCAGGTCTTAGACAGGATGGAAGGACATAGACACTAAGTCCAAATCACATGCTTGAGTTGTGGTAGGTTACCTGCTGACATGAATAATTTTACTGTATCACATAACTTGCTTCTGCTCAATTTTTACATTCACCTCATCATGTACAGAATATGGCACCTTTTCAGCCCTTTGATTTATTTGTGCATTGATAAACACTCAGCCTTGAAAACTTTGATGTATCTTCTTTGAGGTTTCGGAAGCTTAGATGGACTTGAGAAAAAATTTTGTGACCGATCATGTGAACAATATTCATCTTCCAGCCATCCACCTCTAAGTTTCAGTCAGGTTTGAGGCTTTCATTCTAAGTTAAACAAATAAACCAAAATCTATATTTCTTTACTTTTAGAAATATTCAAATCTCCACTTCCCTGTTTGGAAATTTACCTATTTAACTGTCTCTTGGTAAAATTGTTTTATTTTCTCTTAATAAATAACTATCATCTGTTACCACTAACTCTCTTCCCATTCACATGGGATGGGTCAAATATGTACAGCAGTTCAGTTCACTTGCATATATCCTAAGCCTCTGTCCAGTGTGAAAAGTGCATATGCAATTTTGCAATAATGTCTTGTGTTTCTTCTTGTCTCTTTTTGCACATTATGTACAGTATGTTGACTCTTCAAGTGGATTAATGTGTCCATCTGCACCTTAGCTTGCTAGGGCTGCAATCTCAGTCATGAAAGTACCCTCTATGGATCAAAGCAAATATTCTCCTAGCTTTTGGGATCATTCATTACATCAGATTCACTTGGTCTTCAGTCTTATTTTTCAATTATGTTTTCAACCCTCATTGAATTGATGGTAGCCAGCTGAGAAGAGCCAGAATTTAATAATTAGAACTGTGTAATGATTGAGTGTAGGTTGCATGTAACAGCAAACCCCCACTTTTATTTAATAACCTTTTCTTCTTTCATGCTCTTTTGTAAGAGTCCTACACTTTTTGGTCTGTTTGTGGCGTCATAGAGGCTTTTGTGTTAAACGATCCCAGGAACTAACAGAAAAACTTCTTCTTTTTCAGGAATCATTGCATCTTTATGATAAACTGGAAGATATGATGGTTGCCATGAATGAATATTGTAATAATTACCAAGGGTGTTTGTATCGACCAAGACAGGGAGAAGTTTGCCTTGCAAAGTTTAGTCGAGGTGAGAACTAATTACAGCTGTTCATTATACAACCAGATTTGCATAGTTTATTGCAATAAAATCTGAGATGGAAAACTTTGCTTCGTACCATTCCCCATGCCCTTATCTCTCATTAACATTACATATGTCACACAGATGGCAAGTGGTACAGAGCAGCATGTGTTAGTCCAGGACAAGAGAATGCACTGGTAATCTTCATAGATTTTGCTAACACAGAAGTGGTGCTACACAGCAATATACGACAAATACCTCAGCAATTTCTTGAATTGCCATGCTTGGCTCTTCACTGCATTCTTAGTGGTAAGGTTAAAGGATATCAAGCCACCACATATTAAGTGTGGAAGACATTTAGATGTTCATTTCTTTATCTTTTTTTTTCACTGATGTGAACATAATTACATGGCAGAAGTACCTCTTTGCCTTTATGTGTTCTGTGATGCTGCCTACACTAACAATTATTCATGAAATGCAGGTCTAGAAGAGAAAGGTAGGTAGTCAGTTGTAGTTAAAGATAAACTTTTTCATTAAAAAATAGAGCCCCGTGAGTATCTAAAAAAGCACTTGTTCATTGCATGTTAAAACACCATTTTATCTTGAAAGGGAGATGTATCCATGAGGATTCATCCCCTTCAACCATTATAAAATATGCCAAATGAGGTCGGTAGATGCTTTCGGAAGACAGAGCATCCATTCAGCAGCCATCCCAGTCCTTTGATGTCATTGTACGGAGGTGAGATAGCAGTAAGTGACCCGTCCCTCACCCATATTGAATTACATTTGTTCACTGGTGCTTTTTGGGTCTGTTGACCATTGCATAATATCACATGTGGTGTCTTCACTTACATTTCGGCCTTCAGGGATATTGGAGGGTTATCATTATTTTCTATTCATCAGGTTTCTTGTCATGAAATCTAAAGACAATATCAGACAATATCAGTTGCTGTAATATGGCATTGCCTTCATACTGCTGCGATGATCAGCCTAACCCTTTATTTTTGACTTTTGTATTTTTTTCTGAATGCTTCAATTTCTTTGATTTTGAAGTATTACATTAAACATAAGTTCAAATGAATGCAGTGGAGGTGTTCACAATATCATTCAAAGAAATATATGAACTTCAAGTTTAGATATACTCTCATATGCCGATTCACCATCACTGACCTGATCACTAAAAGACAAATTGAAAACTGGCACTCCTTCCTCAACACATTGACTTACAAGACCCACAGCAACCAACTCTGGCATACATTGAAGAAAATCCTCTCTTATCACACCAGTCCCATCCCCACTCATGAAAAACTCCTGACTCATCCCATTGAAATCCTATCTCCCAGAGGACACAAACATACTCATTAAACCTTACTCAAAAAGCAGCCACAAACCAACTAACTTCTACACAGGAAAGTCATGATAAACCTACACAAAATCGATCCAGAAACAGCTCCCACTGATGCAAGCAATGCTTTTAAAACTTTACAGAACTCTGTTGCTATAGGCCTTGAAAACATTTTGAACTGTCACATAAAACACTCTGCAGTCCAAAAGCTTACAAATATTGTCAGCTACCACAGGCTACACAACAAAATCCCTTATATCCGGAAATATGTTCACATAATACATATACCTTCAGCTACTCCTGGCTGCACATCAAAATCCCTAACATTTGGAAAGTTACTAACATAGTACTAATCCTAAAACCCTCAAAACCACCCAACTTCCCCTCCTCCCATCTTCTTGTACCATTTCTGTCTTCATTATCCAAACTCTGTGGAAAAATGATCCACAACAGAATCAAACAAAGCATCCTGCTCTTGCTTAACTCACACAGCATTGCTTCAGACCCAAACACCATCACACTACATGCTGAGCTCACACATGAAGGATTCAACTAACCACACACCCCTTCCCCACACACTACTAGTGGCAATAGCATGAGAATGTGTTTTTGGACAGTCCCACAACACATCCTCACACAAAAAGTACTGGACAACATCATCCATAACAGTGACAAAAAGTGGTTTCCCAGTTTCAAAGCTGGCCATTATGCCAGTAATGGTTTCACCTCTGAAACATTTAAACTCGTCATGGAGTTCCCCTGAGTCCAAATCTCTCTCTTTCTATAGCCAGTCTCTTACTACTTGACCTCCCATTACCTCAGGCAAACGTTACACAGTTGGAATAGTGGCTCCCTCAAACAGAATGTGTGAATCTCCACAGAAATCTTACATCACTAACCCCAGAAAGTTGTAAATCCAGCTCACAACCTCCAGTCACCTTGAATGGACAGTCTCTTTAACTGAGCAAAACTCCAGCCATCCTAGGCATCACGTCCTACACATATATGACATTCACTCCCACACAACACAAACTGAATGCCCTCAGAATACTAACTGGCACTAGGTGTGGATGAGAAAAAGAATCCCTCGACATCCTGTTCCGATAAATTGATCCACTCCACTTTAAAGCTGTGTCTGTCTAGCTTGGCTTTCCACCCTCTCAAAGGCAATAATATAACAGAGCTACAAACCACACAAAATAATAAACTTAGAATAATCACTGGTTGCCTAGCAACCACAAACACTCAGTACCTTCATCACGAAACAAAGATTCTCCCAATACAGTCTCACCATAACATGCTCAGCACTAAGTTCTGTGCAACAACACTAGAGCCCTTGAACCCAAACCTCTTCATAACTAACCACTAACCCCAAAGTAGAAATAAAATCCATACTCCTGCCTCACACTTCAGTAACCTCTACTCACACACATCCCCTTACCCTCATCTGTTTAGCACTGACAAAATATAAACCCATTAAAGTATCTCGGCAAGTGCTAAATACTTTACTTCTGACCTCCCAACTTAGTCTTAATATCCAACCGATCAGAAACAACACTCCTTAGACTGGCATGAGTCACACTCCCACTTATGCTCTGGACATCACCCATTACTACACTTACACCATTTCAACATATCCCAAGACCCTTCCTGCCCATGATGCAGCTACCATAAAGAAGTTACCAATGACTTAATGCTCAATTGCCATACTTTCTTTACGCAAAAATGCGCGCACAACATCAAAACACCTTATGATCCATAGTCCAGTCTGGCAGACTTGGCCAGCTTTTTGAGTGCTGTAGGGGCCTCATAAGGATAGATGGGACTCCTACGGATGGAAATAAATAAGTAAGAATATTGATTCATTTTGGAATGGGAAAGTTCCTGACAATTCAGCCAGGCAAGAAAACTGTACATTTCAAAGTTTAGCCTTTAAAACTAATTATAGTGCCATATATTTTAACTAGGTTAATTTTAGCCCTCTTGATCATAACACCACTATACTGGTAGTGCTAGCAAATCTTCAAGATTTTCTTGATTTGAGTACATTTAAAGGATGTGACAGGCAAAGTTACTTAACCTTTTAATTGCTCCCATCGTAATCTGTTGATCCTGTAGAGGAGGGGTTCCATTGGCACATGGCGACATAATTTTTCTCACTTCTGTTTAGATATCAAGCTTACCATTAGTATCCTGTAGAAGTCTCCTCTGTCACTAGGAACTTGTAAGAAAAAAATTTTGCTAACAGTACCCATACAACCGCCATGTTGACCTTCAGGTTGTGTGTACACAGTGACCTTGTGGAAAATATATAGATTGTTGGATGGTCTAATTGATGAGGATTCACAGTTGTGATATGTATCAGTTGTTGAGTAAAGTGAAGAAAAATATGATAGATATGAAGAAATAAGTGACTTCAAGTGTGATTCTAGCATGTTCATATGTAACAATGATGCCTAATCTTTTCATCATGATATAATCCTGTGGAGATAGAGGACTTTTGGTAATGGTTGATTAATAAAGAGCCAGAATATTTTCAAAGAAAAAGCACCTTCAGTGTCCTCAGTATGAAACTGAGTGAAACCAAGGTTAAGAAAATATAACTTTCAATATCCTACCCATACATACCAGCCAGTTGCTATCAAAATTGGAAAACTCAAGACCTTTGAGGTAAGCAGTAGGTGTTGTACTACACGGAGCAGAAACACCACCCCTGGAATGAAAATGGTGTTAAGATTATACCAATTAATAAAAATTTGAAGGTGAAGAGGAGATGCAGCCTGGGACACTTGGGTTACAGAGTGAGAATATCAGGTAAGGAAGCTAGCTGATAATGTTTACCAGAGTGGACGTGGGACTGAAACTGAATTTTGCAGAATAGAATGAAGTACTAGGTCTAGAAAATAATGAGTGAAGGCAAAGTTGGGGCTGTATGCCTGATTGCCATCAACAGGAACCATTCAGCCCTTCTCAACTGTTAGTTCCATTTCAGTTTAGCACTAAATTTTGGGATGAGAAAAAGATATTGTTTGAGTTCTATGTTATGAAATGACATGTTTAATCACTGTTTTGTATTGCATGATGTATATGGACCTAGGTTTTGATGGTCATATAGGAGGCAGGGAATGACACTAAACTGTGTTGTAAGAGGTTGCTGCTGTAGTTCTCAACAGCAGTTTATATTTCACCAGGACCGTCTACCAAGTGGGTCCTATTCCCCAGTTAGTGCTCCAGTGATTCTTTACTGGAATCAAGCCAAAGGTGTCTGACTAGAAAGAGTCCTTGCATACCTAATAGATTTAGATTGCTTTCAGTATATGGAATTCTAGTTGTTGTTGGTGTATTGATCATCTCATAACTGTGTAATTTATAAGGAGGGTGAAGACAGGTCCTGAGCCCTAAGGTCCTCATGTCTCAATTAGTGTACTGATGATACACAACGGGAACAAAGGCAGAGGATGTCTTCACAAAGGGAGACCATGCGATCCCTCATTTGATTGTTCCTTTATGGAAACGCATCATAGCTTTGTCTTTAGTACACAGAACCGTTAATGTTCCTGGTGTAATGTGTGACTTTTAATTAAGTCCAGATAATCTTTTAACCTTTTGTCAGAAGGAAAGATGATAACACACCTTGTGGCCCAAGGTTCCTAAACCCCTTGTTGTTCCACACAAAAATGTGATACTCGAACTGATTGGTTTCTCAGGTTTAGTTAATCTAGTAGCTCCAAGGTGTGCAAAACAATCCTGATGCAAAAGGCTACAGTGGATGTGCTAGTTCCCTTGTAAGGTTCCACAGACTTTCATATTGATTCATCCCTTACCAGTGAAGAGACAACTTTCTTTAGGCCTTTGAGTTTTCAGATCTTCACCTCTGGGATTTCTCAAAAAGAGGTTTAGAGGGAAGTATGGAAAAGCAGATTAGTTGTGTTTTAACTTAAAAGATTTATTTTTGGTGCAGTACCAGTTAGTTTGGCAACCTTTTCAGACCTTTCTCTATGAAATTTGTTAAAATCTCTTTAAACAAAATCAAGATGTTGAGTTTTATGTAAGTCTTTTTTTCTTGACAAGAATGATGCTAATAACACTGTTGTCTTACATGAATGGCTAGCAGGAGCCTTTAGCTTTTGTACTTCATGCTGATATTTCCAGTCTTATGTGGAATAAATAATTGAGATGCATTTTCTTAGGCAACCAGTAATTTCCATTTTCTTATCCCAAATAAGAGCTGCTGAAGTTCATGCATCTTTTATTGTCTGAAGTGTTGTGGTTAGTATTGGTGGTTCCAAATCCTGGACTGGCAGTCAACTCACAGCCAGCACAGCTTTGTATTCATCCTCCAGGGTTTTTTGATAAATAGGTACCAGCCATAGACTGGGGTAATTATATATACAGTAATCCCTCATTTTAACAGACTAATAGGGGGAGGGGGTATCCATTAATGCTGAAAATCCGTTAAATCGAATGTAACAATTTTTCAATACAATATACAATATACAGTTAACATGATTTCTTTAACTCCTCTATCACTTGATGCCAATTTGAATTGCAAGGATTGGAAAATTATTTAATGAATAAAGTCACAATTCTCTGTATACAACCTGGCTGCATGATAGCTTGAGGCAGACTTAGTGAGCTTTCACGCCAAAGTGGCATGTCACACGTGGCATGCCACTTGAAAAAGAACCTTTAGAAACATATGAAACCTCATCATACAGGAGTGGCATGACACGTTGCATGCATTTGATATTTTTTATTTTTTGAATTTTCTCAGTTATTATTAAAATTAATGTATTATTATTTACCCGGTCCGTTAAATCTGAAATCCGTAATGTTGGGGTCCATTAAATTGAGGGATTACTATACTGTATATGGTTTTAGATCTGAGGTGGCCATAATTAGTCTGTACAGTTACCCTTTGTCAAGTTAGTAAAAAAAAAAGTCATGAAAATTCTGTTTACTCTTTGGGATCAGGAAGAAAAGTGAGTGCAATTCATTTTCACTTTAGAGATAAGAGCCAACTGAAGTATGATCAGTTTCATGTCTCCTCAAGACTCGAGGATTTTTTTCACAGAAAATTGTGTAGATCATTGATCTGTTCTTCCAAGCTCCTTTAAATTCCTACCAGCAAGGAATATCCAAGCTCCTTTAAATTCCTATCTGCAGGTTGAATTATGAAGTTTGTTCTTTCATAACTAGCAATGCCTGCCAGAGCCCATGGTTGAAGGATAGTGGCTTCTGCTGTAACTTAAGGAGCAAAGCATTGATTTAGATTAGCAGAATTGGTCTCTGGCATTTGACAAATACGTTTGTTTGATGATACGTCTTTTTGGATCTGGTTAACCTTCCTTATGTGTGTTTGAGTATGTTGCTGTCAGAAGATAGTTGAGAATGATAGGCAACTATCATTAAGGGTGCATCATTCCTTTGGATTTTAGGCCCATTCTTCATGTAGGTATGTTCTCAGTTGCTCATATGAGTGTGTGTGTTGGTGAGAAAAGTAGGTTTTGAAGGACAAAAACCACTTCATTGCTTTTGGCTCTGCTTTCTGAGCAAAAAAAAAAAATTTTTTTTTTTTTTTTTTTTTTTTTTTTTTTTTTTCCCCATTCAGAAAACTACTATGTGGGTCTTGACAGTAATAGTTATGAGGTTCAGACATTAGCAAGCAGTCAGTGAGTGAATGTTGTTTCCAATCTGAAGTCAGTGAATTAATGTATGAGAAGGGATTCTTGATACATCATCACCTCCGTGTCATGACATTACAGGCCTACACAGGTTTTTGTATGATCACTGAGTTTTATGAACATAAATCTTCAGACCTGATTAGTTTTATGATGGTTGAAAGGATGAATTCTTATATATGCACCTTGTTTGGGGGTAAGAAAATGGAGTTTTAATTCCACCAAGCAAGCACTCTTTCAGATGCTCTGAGGGCTCTGTCTGCAGTGGAGAAATTGTTTTTCATTCTTCAAAACATGCTGTGTTATTAGGAGAGGAATTTGACATTAGTATGTTGAAAAAAAAAAGAAGAATTATTAATTTTGTTAAAGAAGTGGCCTTATGAAAGTTGGTCGATGGAGTAAAAACTGATATGCCAGAGTGTTGTAGACATGTAGAAAGAATTTAAAAGGTTATCAGATGTATCAGAGTGAAACATAAAGAGTAATCAGGGATAAAGTGGAAAGATAAATGTAGATTTTGGAAATGAGCAGAATTATGGAAAATGAAAAAATGTACCATAAACATGCTGTTTATGTGATTCTGTACAGATAAACCAGCTGTTTAATGGGTAGCAGCATCTTGAGTATATAGAGACATTGATTCATTCTCATATAAAAGACAAGATGATTATTCATATGAGGAGGTCTTAGATATGGATGGGAATTTTTACAGATATGAAATAAATCACATCACTTAATTAAAGCTTTTTATGTTATTTATGTCACTGAAAGTAGTAGTTCATAGGCAGCCACCAATTGGGGAGATGTATTAGCTGGGTATCAGGAGGGTTACTGATGGTACATAGTTAGCCAGCACTTCAATAGCTATCAAGTTGCACTTCTCTGACCCAGCTTTTCTTTCTGCCTCACCCACATGTGGACTGCTGGCATTCTATCCACAAACATTAAGTGTCCCCTTGTCACACAGTTTTTTACAACACTGAAACATGCAATCTTCCCTTGTCGCAAATAACACTTGACAGTACTGAACTCGCACAACTCATTCGTAACTGTAGATTTTCCTGTGGTGAGTGCTGTGCACAAGCCTTGCATTTTGGCAAAAAGGTTGGAGCAATAGATAAAGTGGTAGGTAGGAACATTAGGCAGGAGCATTAGATAGAAGTAATTGGCAGGAACAATAGACATTAACATCAGATAGAAGTAGTAGGTTAGAACATTAGTCACGAACATTAGGGAGACACATTTGGTAGAAGTAGTTGGCAGGAGCCTCTGGAAACAATGTAGTGAAGTTCACCAGTAATGGAGACTTTTGTGCCATGGCCACCCCCTTGAGGGAGTTCCTGGAGGGAACAGGCATCATGGAAATAGATAGTTAGATGAATGTTAGTAGTATCATATTCCATTAAAATGTTTTCTTTTGTTGCAGGTATTTCTGTGAATGACATGAAAGAAGAGGCTTCAGTAAGAGTTCGTGAACTTTTGCCTCCAAATTCACCAACAGTGGTGGATGTTTTAAAGCATAATGAAGATGGAACATATACCATTGCAAAACCTACAGTTACTAATAGCCTTTTATCAGACGGTCTTGTGAAACCAGAATAGTAGATACGTTTTGAATATGATGATGTTGAAAGAAATCAAACATATAATTTCTAGATGGTAGGAAATACAGTGTTTGTTTTTCAGTGTGTGATCAGTAGTTTCACTAAATACAGTTTTCAATAGTATCTTTGGTGCTTTTCATGCATAATAATCTTAGTTACAATGATTAGTGCATTTCAGTCAACAGTTACAGATTTTGAAGTCCCTTCATGTCTTTAATTTCTTTGATATATATTATTACAAAGGAGTAGCATTACTCCTGAAACAGGATTTGTGGGAGCGTGTGATAGAGTGTAAGGAAGTAAATTCCAGATTGATG
>JAYMFT010219746.1:0-11369 GCA_038088735.1 Panulirus argus | reverse complement strand
TCCCATACAATTTTCCAGGAATACTCAACAAACTTATACCTCTATAGTTTGAACACTCACCTTTATCCCCTTTGCCTCTGTACAATGGCACTATACATGCATTCCGCCAATCCTCAGGCACTTCATCACAATCCATACATACATTGAATGTTCTTACCAACCAATCAACAACACAGTCACCCCCTTTCTTGATAGATTCAACTGCAACACCATCCAATCCTGTGTTAAATAGATGTTGTCATGAAGAGGTAGTTTATGTCCAGATTGGAAGCATTTAGATGTGATTCATATTTGTCGGAAGAGTGCAGTTTCATATGTCTGGTGGGTTTGGTTATATGGTTTTACGCCAGGTTCGTTGATTTACAAAAGGGTTACTTTCAATAGTATTGCTTCTTTTTAAGTGAAGCTTTGTTAAGTGAAGCATATTTTCTCATAAAGACTTACGTATTAAGGGGGATATGCATTTCGGGACGTTTAGGAATTTTTGGTACTTAATAAGAGCAAAAATTCAATAGTTATATACCAAACTTTAAAAGAACCTGTAGTACTTTTTCGGGTAGATTACTTAGCAAACCTTTTCTTTATGTAACTCTTAAGTATGGATTACGGTATAAATGAAACATCTTTATGGACTTTTGTGGTATAGTGGTTAGTGTCCTTGACGTTGATGCATTCATGGGCCACCCAGTATCAGGCCCATAGGTTTGAATCCTGGTTGTGGCAGTTGGTCCACAGTCAGCTCAGCTGTTCATCCACCCTTAGGGGTTGGTTGATCAAATGGCTACCTGACTCAGAGTAAGGTATATATACACACATTATTTTTATTTCATTATTATTGTCATACTTGAACTCCGTTTCCCGCATGAACATACACATTCATTTATTATTTATTATACTTGATTGCTTTTTCCCTTGTTAGCGAGGTAGTGCCAGAAAACAGACGAACAAAGGCTCTTCCACTCATTTACACACATACGTACATACACGCACATGCATGGATAAAAGTCCACATCAAGTTGGTCTTAATTGAAATATAGAGAGAATTATGAAACAAAAAGAAAAGATAAGAGAAAGTGTTTACAAATTTTTGAGAAATTAAGAAACTTGTCTTTTGTAATGTGCCATGTCATAGTAATTAGGAAAGATATGAGAAGGTAGGGAGTTCCAAAGCTTCGATGTGTTGAGAAAGAAGCCGGTATCAAAACGGCCCACTCCTAAGGTGCTGATGGCCACACATTAATCATGTGACTCAGCAGTTTGCTGAGGATTGCATGGTCTAGCTAGTGGTGTGGGCACACTAGCAGCCAGCTCTTGGGAGTAAAAACCAAAGTAATACCTATAGGAGAGGGAAATTGAACCAACTTTGTAGCGTAGGGCATGGGAGGTCAAGTTTGGAAGTTAGCCTGGGACAGTTTATAAGGTGGACATAAAACCACCCCAGTTGTGAGAGCAGTACACCATACAAGGATGAATCAGTGTTTTGTACAAATGGAGCAACTGCTCAGAAGAGAAGAAGGTTCAACATCTAATTTGGAAACCCAGTTTCGTAGAGGCAGATTTAGCGATTCCTGTTATGTGGGGTTTCCAAAAAAATGTGGATGTTACACAAATACCAAGTAAGTTCATTGAGTCAAGAGTTGGAATTACAGAACCGTCAAAGGAGAGATGAGAGGTGTGAAGAGTTTTCATAGAGAGGGGTAAAAACTGGGTCTTGGAGGCATTAAACTTCACAAGATTTTGTGTACCTCACTGAGATATCCTTTCCAAGTCTGAGTTTATTGAGGAAGCTGTTTCAGGACAAGATGCAGATTGAGTGAGAGAAGAGGGAGCAGAATTGAAGGAGTGGATGAATGTAGTGATGAGTCGTCATCGTATGAGTTCATTGGAAATTCTTTGTGGAGGAGAGGAAATTGTTGAAAAAAAGGGTAAAAAGTTTAGGAGACAGGACATACCTTGAGGGACACAGCTGTTGATGGCAAAAAGGGGGGAGGCCGATTCATCAACAACCACAGAGTCAGATCGGCCAGAGAGGAAGTTAGATATGAAGGAGCAGAGTGAGGGAGGAAAGCCAAAAGAGAGGAGCTTAGAGATGAGACCCCGATACCACACCCTGTCAGAAGCCTTAGATATGTCAAGGGCAACTAAACATGACTCCCAAAAATCTTTCAGGGATGATGACTAGAAAGTAAGATAGGAAAGAATATCACCAGTGGATCTTACCTCATGGAAGCCATACTGGTGATCAGAGAGAAAACTGATTTTCAAGTTGTTTAATGATATGGGAGTTGAGGAGGGATTCAAAGACTTTTGAAATTGTAGATATCAAAACAATAGACGATATTTAGAGGAGTCAGAACAGTACCTTTCTAAGGAATGGGATGTATCAGTGCATGCTTCCAAGGAGAAGGAAAAATTTTGGATTTTAAACAGAAACAGAACAGACGAGCAAGTGCAGATGCAAGTTGAGAGGCATACTCTTTCAGTACATGGGGATGGATGCCATTGTGACCATAAACCTTGCTTGTGTCCAGAGAGAGAAGCGCTTTTCATACAGTCCGAAAAGAGATTACAGGAAGGGGTATAGGATTAGTAAGAGGAGCCTCAGAGGGTGAAGGAATGTCAGAGTCATCCAAGGTGGAGTTAGAGGAGAAATGGGAGCCAAAGAGAGTAGCTTTGTGTCTATGGGAGAGACAGCTGTAGTACCATCAGAGTGGAAAAAGTGAAGGGAAGGTAGAGCAACAGAAGTTGTTAGAGATGCCCTTAGCTAAAGACCAGAAAGACTTATCACTAGATGATGAAGAGAAGTTATCACACTTCCTTTGAATAAAAGAACGCTTCACCTCATGGAAAATGTGCTTGCAGCGATTATGGGCAGTGATGAAAGCTGAATGAGAGCCAGAGGAAAAAAAGGTTTTTCCAAGCCCGATATACCTGATCCCTTGCCTGAATGGCCTCAGAACACAAACGGTTGAACCATGGTTTGAGTGAAAGAGTCATTTTAGAAGAAGGAATAAATACTTCTATTCGTGCAGAATAACGTCTGCTATGCGTTTGGCAGAGACAGAAACATCACCGCATAAGAGACAGTAATTTACCCTAGGAAAATCAGAAAAGAAGTTACGTAAGTTATTCCAGTCATCTTTGTTGAGGTGGCAGTATTTACGCTTAGATGGGGCTGCTGGAGGGGTAGGTGCCGTTAGAATAGATACATATATACATACATGTACATATATACACATTTACATATTCATACTTGCTTGCCCACATCCATTCCTAGTGCCACCTGACCCACAGGAAACAGCATTGCCACCCCCTGCATCAGAGAGGTAGCGCCAGGAAACAGACGAAAAAAGGACACATCCGCTCATACTCATTCTCTAGCTGTCATGTGCAATGCACCAAAACCACAGCTCCCCATCCACATCCAGGCCCCACAGACCTTTCCATGGTTTACCCCAGATGTTTCACATGCCCCGATTCAGTCCATTGAACCCAGTATACCACATTGTTCCAATTCACTCTATTCCATGTACGCCTTTCACCCTCCTGCATGTTCAGGACCCGATAGCTCAGAACCTTTTTCACTACATCCTTCCGTCTCCAATTTGGTCTCCTGCTTCTCCTTGTTCCCTCCACCTTAGACAAACATATCCTCTTTGTTGTTTGCTGATGATACAGCACTGGTGGCTGATTCGAGTGAGAAACTGCAGAAGTTGGTGTCTAAGTTTGGAAATAAATGAGTGAAAGGAGAAAGTTAAGAGTGAATGGAAATAAATGTGTGAAAGGAGAAAGTTAAGAGCAAATGTGAATAAAAGCAAGGTTATTAAGTTTAGCAGGTTTGAGGGACAAGTCAATTGGGATGTAAGTTTGAATGGAGAAAAATTGCAGTAAGAGAAGTGTTTCAGGTATCTGGGAGTGGACATGGCAGCAAAGGGAACCATTGTGGGGAAAGGGTAGGGGAAGGGGTGAAGGTCCTGGGAGCATTGAAGATTGCGTGGAAAGAGAGAACGTTATCTCGGAGGGCAAAAATGGGTATGTTTGGAGGAATAGTAGTTCCAACGGTATGATATGGTTGCAAGGCTTGGGCTATAGATAGGGTTGTGCTTAGGAGAGTGGATGTGTTGGAAATGAAATGTTTGAGGACAATATGTGGTGTGTGTTATGAACAAGTAAGTAGTGAAAGGATAAGAGAGGTGTGTGGTAATAAAAAGAGTGTGGTTGAGGGAGCAGAAAAGGTTGTGTTGAAATGGTTTGAACATATGGAGAGAATAAGTAAGGAAGGGTTAACAAAGAGGATGTACATGTCGAAGTGGAGGGAACATGGAGAATGGGGAGACCAAATTGGAGACAGGAGGATGGAGTGAAAAAGATGTTGAGCGAGTAGGGCCTGAACACACAGGAGGGTGAAAGGTGTGCATGGAAAGAATGAATTGGGACAATAAGGGTTACTGGAGTCAAATTTGGTGTCAATGGACTGAACCAGGGCATGTGAAATGTCAGGAATAAACCATGGAAAAGTGTGTGGGGCCTGGATGTGGATAAGGAGCTGTGGTTTTGGTGCATTACACATGACTGCTTATGATACATATATCCTCTATGTCAACCTCTCCTTACTCATTCTCTCCATATGTCCACACCAATTCAGCACACCCTCTTGCGCTCTCTCTCAACCATACTCTTCTTGTTACGATACTTCTTTCTAAATCTTTTATTACCTACTCCATCAACCCTCCTCACACCACATGTCCTCAAACATGTAATTTCCAAATCATCCACCATCTTCTGCACAGTCTTATCTATGACTATGCCTTGTATTCATGTACCATTGTTTGGACTACCATACCTTTAAGCATACCATTTTCACCCTTCCAGATAATGATCTCTTTCCACACATTCCTAATTGCTCCCAGAACTTTTGCACCCTTACCCACTCTGTGACTTACTTCCGTTTCCATGGTTTTATTTGCTGCCATGTCCACTCTTAGGTACCTAAAACATTCTAGTTCCTCCAAATTTGCTTTTTCCCCACATCAAGGAGGTAGTGGTGCTAGGAACAGAAGAAGGAGTGGCCTTTTTCATTTACAGTCACTTTCTAGATCTCATCTGTAGTGCTCTGAAAACCACAGCCACCCATCCACAACCAGGCCTCAAGAACTTTCCATGGTTGCCCCTAACTCTTTCATATACCCCAATTCAGTCCAATGATAGCATTGTGCCATCTGTATTCCACATTGCTCCAGTTCATTCTATCCCGTGTACGATGTATACCCTCCTGCAGTTTACTCTGTCTTGAGTGCTCAATACCCTTGAGTGCCTAGTCTAAAGCAGTTACCCAGCTGTTGCACAAAGGATTCAAACAAATGCAGGCCCTTGTATGACTTTCAGCAAGCAGTGATAACCACTACACCATGGAATTCCATATTCATTTGATTATGTTAAAAATTCCTAGTAGAATGCAAGCAGTTGGAATTGGCAGTGAACCTCAGCCTGTCAGTATATGCCTGAACTTAGAGCAGTCATTCTTTTGTCAGAACTGATTTTACTGTATCTCCACAGATGTTGCTGATGTCAATGATTTAAACAACATCAAACGACACCGAAGAAGAACAACTGTGTTTAATGAAGTTCAGTTGCGAACTTTGTACTTACATTTCACCTACTGCAACTTCCCTGATCCATCCATGTTTAAAATTATTGGGCATCTTACCAAACTTGAACCACAGGTAATCAAGATTTGGTTCCAGAATGAACGATCAAGACAGAGAAAGCGAGCAACACATATTGTGGATGAAGGTTTGTTAATAGTTATATGTTACATATATTTTTATGTATTCCAATGAATTTTTGTTTAAATTAATGATGAATGTGAGAGAAGACAGGTAATGTAGGTTTTGGATAACTATTGGTTGATATTTGCCCTTTTTGTATGAGTTTTCTTATCCTTCTTTTTTTTTGTATATTTAAAGGCATACTTTTTTCTTTTTTCAGTAAATTCAAAAGAAAAACCATACAAGTGCCGGGACTGTGGAATGTCTTTTGCCATGCTAACATTCTTAGTGAAACACAGTATGCGTCACAATGGTGATACTGACCAGGATGCATCTGTACGAACCTGCCCTCTTTGCCAGCAGAAATGGAACAAGGAAGTGTTTGCAGGGCACCTCAAAAGCCGGCACAATGTAAACTTAAGTTTGGTTGATGAGAAGCTGGGGGGAGCTTTAATGTGTTATCTCTGTGAAGAGAAGTTTAGTGATCAAGAAAGTCTAATGATTCATAAGCATAAACATTTAAAGGATGACTATGGAGATCCCCCCCAGTGTTCTGATTGTAAAACCACTTTTGTTAATGCTATTTGTTTAGAAGCCCACATGGAGACCCACAGACACCATGATTGGAATTATAAATGTAATCTGTGTGGGGCACTTTTTCATGACAAGATACTACTTATGTCCCACAGGATGGGTCATGGAGTTCCCCTAGCTCCTGTTAGCACCATTGACAGGTCTAGAAGTCAGTTGCAACACACCTCTGTGAGGGCAATACATGCTCGGGCAAGAAAAACTGTAGCATCTGCCATCACGTGTCTCAACAACTCCCCTCCTGAAAACAACGAAGTTACACTTGAGTCTGAATCTACAAAATCAGATTGCAGTGTCTCATGTAGCACCCCCGTGTCAAGTCCACCTCCTTCTAAAGCTTCAGAAGCACCAATGTCAACTGCTTCTGCTGTTGTATCACCAACAGTATTAACTCATCCTTCAACAGTCATAACACCATCCTCTGTTAACAGCTTGCCATTTACACCATCTTCAGGGCCTGTCAGTTATGTTAAGTTGATACCAGTACAACTTGTCCCGGTCAATTCCATCAACAATACCTTGACAGGGCAGAAAAATACCTCCTTAACAACAGTGTCCTCTGGAGGTATCACATCTCCAACAACGACTTTTATCTCTGTTCCTATCTCAATAAAGGGCTCTTCAGAGTCAAATGCCATCCTGAACTATGTTTTGGAGGCAACTCCACCTCCTGCTAAATTGACTGATGACAAACAGTCTCCAAAGAAACCCAAGAAAAAGACCCTGCCAAATCTAATTCCCATTAATCAGGGTGCTGTCTTACCCCTAAAAGAAAAAAATGTAGATGGAGTGGAAAAGGTACCACCACTAATAGAGATGACAAAGAAACCTGAGGAAACTAAAAATGGTATTAGAACTGATAACCAAAATAATGTGCAAGTCAGTGAAGGTGGCTCACCAAAAGGTAAGTTACTATGTATGAATTTATGTTTTACTTTTTTGTAATACTCATATGTAATAACTATTCTAATCTTGGTCATACTGGAAAAAGTAAGAAAATTTTCAAAATGTCTCTCCTCCAGATAGCCTTTTTTATGTAGTGGACCTTATACAAACTCTGGACTTAATATCAGGGCATAACTGGTCATTCATGCAGTGGGTCATATATCAAGTAGAAGTCCATGCTTAAATCAAAAGGCTGTCACCTCCACCCAACACAAGTAGTTCTTAGTTCACCGTGAATTATGCATCATTATAATCATGATTTCAAAATTTGGAGCTGGAGGGTGGCACTCATACTTTGGATATTCCTGCCTTACAGATCACCACTTTTAGCAAGACCACTGCTTTACTGTGAGCTTACAGTCAGTGATGAGAGAATTCTTTACCCATTGACTACTAATATCCCATATATGGGATTACATCTTTAGATTGTCCATATGTAGCTGTAGGGGTGTATTATTCAGAATTTACTTAATGGTATGTCAAAGGGTATTTCCATGCATTAGTCTATATTTTTTTCCACTCGAGTGTTCAGAAACCATCTCTCATCTCATTGCTGAAACTTATGGTATAACAACTCTGCCTCATGCAAGCCAGATAAGAAAACCCAAGTTAATACAGAGACTTATTAGATACGATTAACTTGGACATTTTAGAGGAAAGTTATAGGGAATGAAGTGGACTTAGTTTTCTGGTAGATTGAAAGAACAAAGTTAGAAGGGAGAAGAGCATGATATTGCCAGCAAAGAGAGTGAATATGATCCCAGTCCCAGCGTAAGGAAGGGAAGTGTTTTGGAACATCTACCATTATTTTGTGGGCATTGACAGATGTTGCCAACTTCATTCCAACTCAGTATGTTTTAGATAGAGCTAATTTAGGTATACCAAGCGTTTTTTTCTGTCATCTAGAATTCTGAGGAGCTGGACTGTTTCTTACAGTAGTTTAACAGTGGTTTGTTGGACATGATAGTGATTGAAACAAATCGGTATTATGGTTTTGTGAAGGAAACACAGCCAAAATGTCTAAGCAGCAGGTTGTCTAAGTTAAGTGACACCAATCAAGATTAAATTTTTGTTTTATGATGGAAAAAGTGAATACATACATTATTTTATGATATATACTGGAAAAGAGACTAATATCAATTGTGATGAGGAATAAGGTCTCTCAGGATCCATGTTTTGAGGTGTAATTACTTAAAATAGAAGAGTATAGTGTGAATACACACATATTGAAAATAGAAGAGTGTACTGTGAATAAGCACATATAAAGTAAACACTGGAACTCCAGTTATTTGCAAAGGAAACCATAACATTGGTGTGGTAAAGTAAGTGCATACATAATGCATCACATGACAGGGATTGCATCATGCTACTGGCAGTCAGCCATGGCAATGGTCATGACTCACCCGAAGAAACATTCATCTGTGAGCCTCAGCACACGTATCGTCCTCTATGTGTTATTGCTAAAATTATTCTCATATGGCGTGGATTTTTTTTTTTTTTTTTTTTTTTTTTTTTTTTTTTTAAGTCTCGCATTGGGGTATACATGTTATATGGGGCTGCCACAGTTAGTGGGTTAAAGTGAGTATAATAATTAGTTTGTTGTGATTTTTTACCCCATGACAGAGTCAAGTGGGCATCTGATAACCACATCCTTGGTGGATGGTTAAAACATAGTTTTACCCCAAAATCAATGTGTTTCCTGAAGACTTATTCACCCTCAACCATCATAAAACATATTAGGCTAACAGAGGCTTCTTCAGAGGACTTAGTAACCATATAGCAACCTTCCTAGGCTTAGCTAAGATGTCAGCATGTGGAGGTAAGGTGAGACTGAGTAACCTCTTTCCTACATTTATTTATTCTTTTTGTGTAAGCAGCATGTTTGACATCAGCTTCCTCTGACTTTGCTTTTGTTTCTGGTCTTTGGTTTATGGGCCAAGTGGGTATTTTGTCCATGACATGAAGTGTAAAAACTCTGTTGTATTTTGAGAACTGGTGTTACCAGACTCTTCCTGTACAAGGTTACACAGCAAGTGAAAAGTCACCTTTGGTGAAGCTGCATCATTGGGAGTATAGTCTTTCCAAAAATCATCTCACTCCAAAGGAGTCTTCATTTCCCTGTGACTGGAAGTAATGCCACTTTGCACTGCAAGAACCTTTAGAAAGGTGCTTGGAAATACCATGACTTTTTTTATAGGATTTGGTCTTGGAGTAATTATTATAATGATAATAATTATATCTTGAAACCCATCGTACATAGAGACAGTACCAGTATCAGCTACCACTATATGGCATTCACTTTTTTGTGGTGGTCATCTACCACTTTTTTGTTTGTTTCTCATTTTTCCCTTTTAGTATTAGGGTGATCTAGAACTTTTGATTTAACTTTTAAAGGACCAAGCCCTAAATATTTAAGGGTTCCCTAGGATAGTTTTATTAGAAAATGGAAAAAAAATTTATAGTCATACCAGCTAAAAGAATATCAAGGAAAGTTAATGAAAAACTGGTGAATTAACTATATTTGTTGCTGTACAGACGTTTAGATTTAGTACACTCAGCACTAACACTCAAGGACTCTTTCCCAGTGCTAATTGTAGTTACTTGTGAAATAAAGCATATCTACACTCTGATAGAGTATGCCGTCCAGTTTTGAATGACGTGAGGAGAAGGCGACCCATACAGATACAGCTAGATTCCCCACAGGGTCAGAGATATTAACCCCTTGTTTTGTATGGGTAGCTGACACTCTAGTATTTTTTCCAGTTTTGATTATACTTGCTTGTGGCATAAGATACCTTTACTCAGTGATAAACTGCACCTTTCAGTTTACGTGAGGGCAGGAAGAGCCATCTCATACAAGTACAGATTCAGTCCCCACATGGAGAATCATACAGATACACGTGTATACCTGTAGGGTTAATGTCCAGATATAACAGCAAAAGTTAAGAATGACTACAGTGGTTGTGTGTGCATTTTTATATAAGGGCATCTTCATACAATCTGAGTTTGCCATCAGCGTAACAGTGAACCTTACTGAGTGGAAAGTGATCGGATATTACAACAGCAGATATGCTTATTGTGTCATACCAGTTTTTCTTAGGTTAGGCCTAAGTTGAGAGAGTTCTTCAGGGTAAGTGTAGGCAATTAAAAAACTTGCCATTTTAGTAATGCCTTTCAAGCTACGCATAGTGACAGATTTTTGCCACATTAGTTTTCACTCCTATTAACCCTTCAATATTGGATGGCTTCAACAACTTATGAATAGGGAATGCTTGAGTCATAACAGTAGCTCTAATCTTTGTGGGCTTTATTTAAATTGTACATTAAAATTTGTTTAACATTTGTGTGGTTTCTTAATATATAAGTTTTGCCTGGCTTGCAATCAGTGTTTATTTCAGAGACTACAAATCTTCAGAAGTAATTTTGAAATACAGATATATATGTAAATTAATGTAAATGTGTGTAGGTGCATGTACACATCTGTAAATCTGTATATGTAGATATTTGATTAGGTAAATGATAAAATGGTAAGAGAGAAGTGTGGTGATAAGATGAGTGTGGTTGAGGGAGCTAAAGAGGGTGAGCTGAACTGGTTTGGACGTAAGGAGAAAATGAGTGAAGAGAGGTTGACAAAGAGGATATATGTGTTACAATTAGAGGGGACAAGGAGAAGGGGAAGACCAAAGTGGAGATGGAAGGATGGAATAAATAAGATATTGAGTGCTTGGTGCCTGAACATGCAGGAGTGTGAAAGGCATGCATGGGCTAGAGTGAATTGGAGTGATGAATATAAGGGACAATGTGCTGTCAGTGGACTGAACCAGGGCTGCTGTTGCTGCTGCTGCTGCCCCCCCCCCTTTTTTTTTCTTTTAACCTGTGGATATTCGGCTGGTTTCGATGCATTGTACATATGTTCCTGACACTACCTTACTAATGTGGGAAACAGTGAACAAGAATGAAAAAATATTCTATTATATATATATATATATTTTTTTTTTTTTTCATACATATTCGCTGTTTCCCGTGTTAGCGAGGTAGCGTTAAGAACAGAGGATTGAGCCTTAG
>JAYMFT010219735.1:0-11370 GCA_038088735.1 Panulirus argus | reverse complement strand
CCCTGCCTGGCTCCTTCTTCTGTTTCCCCTTTTAGAAATTGAAAATACAAGAAGGGGAGGGTTTCCAGCCCCCCGCTTCCGCCCCTTTTAGTCGCCTTCTGCGACACGCAGGAAATACGTGAAAAGTATTCTTACACCCTTATATATCATCGCTCACCTTGTCATGCCATGGAAACCTTTACAGATACTTTTCACCAGACACACAGACATGCCGACGGAAGCAAAGACTCACAGACTAATTGGAACTCCCCATCCCCTTGACTCACATACACACTCCTCTGCGTGAGACAAGGGTAATTATCTACAAACTGACATCATTAGCTCAGTAACGGAATCACTCATTAATGAAAAAACACTCATTCATATTACGTGTGAGGGACAGAAAATGTTCACACTCCCTGGATCAATATCTAGTGGTAAAGAGGAATGGGAAGAGCCTGTCTGGTTTTCCTGTCTGGTTGTCGGAGTGTCTCAGAACGGGAGCCTTCCAGGGGTACGCAGACGCGGCGCTCGACCACAGATAGACAACAACCCATATCTGGTGGGAGAGACGGGTCGCAGATATTATAGTTTCAGTTTAATATCGTCACGGCTCATTGGGTATCGGAGTAATCTTCTTTTCTCCAGCCGGCTCACAGGCTGCAATTGATTTGTGGTTAAGCGCGGGACTGCCAGGGTGCTGCCCGTTGCTGCCTCGCCTCATTGTTGCCATCAAGGTGTTGGTGTGAATGTTGATGTGCATTTTGTGGTTACTTAACGTACGAGATTCTATGTCAGCCAACTGTAAACGATTGCTTATGATTATTTTGCATTTCCATGATGGCCGCTCAAAAGCTGTTGTTATACAAACAGTGAACAACGGGGAAAAATGCTGCCATGATCTATCAGTACTGAAATGATTATCGGAACCATCTTATACGCTCTGTGCTGGTAGATTGTAGACTGCAGCCGCCTAGGGATGTACTATCCTCCTGACTTACGAGTGTTAAAGTGATGCCTTGAACCATCGTACACATTCTTCCTCAGTAGGATGCAGACAGCAGCCGCCCAGGGAAGTATTACCCTCCTGACTTAGGGGGTGTTGAAGTGATGCCTAGAACGATCTTAACACTCTCCTTGTCAGTAGGTTGAAAACAGCAGCCGGCCAGGATTTGGGAATGTTCAGGGGATGCCCACTAGCCTATATCCCCCATGGCAGTATATTGTAAATACCAGTCGCCCAAGGAAGCACCAACGTATATCCATTTTAAACCTGGGTGACAGAACTGCTGTTTTTAAATTCTCAGAAGAACCTAGCGACCAAACAAAGGTTATCATGATCTCTTTACACATGCTTTTTCACCTTTCGTCCTCTAACTCATTTCCAATCCTCCTTTTTCAGATTATTCCTTTTCTTTTTTCTTTCTTTGCTTTTTTCGCTTTCTTCCCATTTTCCATACAAGACCTGACCGCGATAAGGATATTCATCAGCGACGAATCTTTCACATTAAAAGAAATAGCGATTTGCCAAGGCTTTTGTCGGTTGTTCACCACTAGATCTTTTTCCTTCTCAGTAAGAGGTAAGATTCAGTTCGGCAGGCGCTTGGCTAATATCTTCTTAACTCACTAGCGAAACAATAGTATTTAATTCTCGTGACGTCGAATTTCACAACCGATACGGCCTTAGTCCTGCATTCCAGAGGTTGTGAAATCGAATTTCACAACTGGTACAATATTCAGTAAGTTTTTCCACTTTTACCTTAGGTAAAAGTTTATAAAAAGGTATGAAATTTTTTCGGTTTAGTTACCTGAGTTACATTAGGGTGGTCAAAGTGAACAAAAGTTGGATGATGTAAGATTGTGTCTCGTACTGATGAATCCTCCTTTCCCTAACAGATTCTGACATGCAAAAAAAAAAAAAAAAAAGTCAGACATTGCACTCATGAAGCAGAATTACGTCACTTGTTTCTCTTAGCATCTCTTCACTTACTATCGTACAGGCATCCATGATGTTAGGCTGATATGACGTAAAAAGTGTACTACGTTCTGTAGTAACTCACCTTAACTAACCTCAATACAGACAATTATTGCATAAGTGAATGGGAAAGGGATAAATACATCTTAGATTTACGGGCAAACACAAAACGCACATGCATATCAACAACAAGAGTAATAACACCCTTAAAACGCTTATGACATACACACATACGCGTGTGTCTCCAGAGATCCCTCGTCTTCAAATTGCAGGTCGCTGCCACAGTCACATCGAACCCATCCGGGTTCGTACAGACCGCGATACGCTATCCAAACACCTGTAAGCGTTCGAAAAGACATTTGATACTTATGTAAAGACTGTCTGTTTGGCATCCTCTCCCCTTGTCTCAGTCTGAGTCTTTCTGCATATATACAACCCCTGACTGCAAATGCGCTCCAATACGCTGTTTATTATCATTATCATCATTATTATTATCATTATTACTATTATCATAATCATAATCATTATCATTACTGTTGTTGTTCTTATAATACCTGCTCGCCGTTCACTGCGTTAGCAAGGAAGCGCTTACATCCGCTCTCTAACTGTAATGTGTAATGCACAGACGCTACAGAAAACGCAACCAACCCCTCAGACATTTCCGTACTCTCCTGTGACCGTTTCATATGCCCTGGTTTAGTCCACATACAGCAAATCGCTCCCTTTATACCACAACGCTCCAATTCACTCTATCCCGTGCATGCCTTACATCCTCCTGAATGTTCAAGCCCTAAGCACTCAAAATATTTAACACTTCGTTCTACCATCCCCAATTCGATCTACCCCTTCTCCTCGTTGCTTCCACTTTTGACATGCTTAGCTTCTTTGTCAAACTTTCCTCACTCATACTCTCAATTTGTCCAAACCATTTCAGCACACCTTCTTAATCTCTTTAAACAATACTCATCTTATATTCAGACACCTCTTTTACTCTATCATTTCTTATTTGATCAACCCTCCTTTCACCACACACTGTCCTAAAATCTATCATTTCCAGCACATTCACCCTTTTCTGTACATTCTTATCTAGTGCCCAAGTCAATCGCATCCATACAACACCGTCGGTACTACTAAACTTTCACACATAACCATCTTTGGCCTCCTAGATGGCGATCTCTCCAAACATTCTTCAATGTGCTCTGGACCTTCCCTTCCATGGTTCCATCCGCTGCCACGTCCACTCCAAGGGATCTAAAATACTTCTTTCTCCAAGTTATCACCCATCAAAATTACAATCCAACTAACATGTTTATATGCAATGCAAAACCTAATAACCTTTCTTTTATTCACATTTACTCTAGACTTTCTCCTTTCACACACTTTCCCAAACTCAAAAACCAACTTCTGCTGTTTCTCACTTGAATGTCACCAGCGCCGTGTCATCAGCCAACAGTGACTCACTTCCCAAGCCTACCCACCTTGATAGACAACAGACTTACTCCTCTCACCAAAACCCTAGCATCCATCTCCCTCCCCACCCCATCCATAAAGAATCATCAAGCAGCCACAGTGAAATGATACAACCCTCCCGCACACCCACCTTTACTTGAAAACTTGAATTGACAACGGCCACACAGTAGTCATGTGATGCAGTAGCTTGCAGAGTACTACCTGGTCAAGCTAGTGGTGGGGGAACACAAACAGCCACCTCTCGCGAGCAAAAACCAAATTCATACCTATAGAAGAGAGAAAATGAACCAACACTCACCCTCCTCTCTACTTACACACACACACACACACACACACATTCCTTTTCTCTTGATAAAACTTCTCAACTGCTTCTATTAATCTTCCTCCCACACCATATATTAGTAATATCTTTTGTTTTCATTTTCACCCGCATCAAACTGGAACTCACTTTCTTACGCCCTTTCACAGCTACCGCATCTCCTCCTTCCGCTCTCGCCTTCACACAAATCCTGGACTTTACTCATAAGACATTTCCAAACCTTTACTCCCTTTCCCCTTCAGCTTTGTTTCGCTCTCAACACGACAACACGTTGTGGAAATACAGGCTCTCAAAAAAGAGTATGGATGTGCTGGTGGCTGGAATTAACAGGATTCTCATAGCCCTTAACCTATATAAAGCCAGTCCGTAGACCAACCCTTCTACCATTCCGATATCGCTGTTCTCCGCCTCTACTTCAAATGCAATAAAACCTTACTGCTCAACAGCGCCACCCACTACAACAATATTGCATCTCAGTTTCAAAATATCTTTGGAATTCAGCTCCAAAGCAACCCTGCACCTCGTTCCCAAAACAGTCCTGCACCTCAACTCCAGAAAAACAATCTACCTCAGAGGACTCAAACCCCGTATATTCAACACACGCCCATAACCTGTCCCCTATACCGGGTCCAAATGCGAGGTCAAATCTTGGTCGAATTCAGGTAAACCAACTTTCCAGACACCTGGAATCCAACCGAACCTAACAGACACAAGATGATGACAGTCATGAATGTTCCAACTCAGCTACCTCTGACGACGCACCTGAAACAACCGGCGGCCCTCATCACCAAAGCCGGAATGAACGGGGAGTAAATATCCCGTTTATATTCACTTCCAATATATATCTTCTTACAATACTTTATTCATGTTTAACTGGGCACCATGAGCCACCCTGGACTGTCCTGTGGGCATTTTGCGCATCCTGCAAGATGCGAATGCCAATGTAACAAAGCTACCAGGGTCAGTTGACCACTTCAGTATAAAATGCTCCCTCCCTTGGAAGGTTAGTAAATGAATACTAATTACCATAATAATTATAGATATCATTATCATAATTATTATTATTATTATTGAAATTATTATTATTACTTCTGTCACTACTGTTGTTGTTATCACTGTTATTTCTATTCCGAATATATTTCTACTCATGTGTCTGTCTAGTGTGGCTGCAGCTCGTGTTCAAAGCGCGTGCACTTGGTCCTGCCCTGAGCGCGACGCCACTGATGATGGGATGGCTCCTCCCGACGCTGATCCGCAGCGCAAGCCAATCATTCATATTACAAGGACTGACAAACCACCAGAAAGTTACTAGCACCTTCTACAAAGCTTTCCTCGGATAATGTGCGTGGAAATCATTGAGTCATTTGCGTACATAAGCCAGCCACACATCCCAAACAATACACAAGGATAGCTAATGATTTGGTTCACGTGCCTGATCTGCCCAGTACGCTTGGTACATCAGCGTCAGATCACAACAACTTACAGTTGCGCCGCCTCCCCGCCACCTTCATGTAAAAGGGTTCTGAAGCGATGTTTACTCCCCTTTCCCGCCCTCCCCGGCCTGGTAACGGCCGGCACTTTGTCCCCAGGCAGCGGGTAATGAGGTGCGCCGCGCGGGGACCTCGCCACTAACCTTCGGGGATTCCGGATATATCGTGCGTCAAATCAACCAACCTCATTATATGTTAAAGCTAGCGGGACGCACCAGCCCTCGAGCCGCTGCTGTGGGCCAAGGACGGCGGCCCCGGAAACTTTCCAATCAGGGGAGGGCCAAGGACGGTGGCCTCGGAGACTTCCCAGTCACGGGCGGGCCAAGGACGCAGCCTCGGAGACATGGAGACTTTCTAATCAAGGGAGAGCCAACGATTGCGGCCTCGGAGACTTCCCAATCACTGGCGGGCCAAGGACGGCGGTCCCGGAAACTTCCCAATCAGGGGAGGGCCAAGGACGACGGCCTCAGAGACTACCCAGTCACGAGTGGGCCAAGGGCGGCAGCTTTGGAGACTTGGAGCCTTCCCAATCAGGGAAGAGCCAAGGACGGCGGCCTGGGAATTTTCTCAAAGAGGGAAGGCCCAATGACGGTAGCCTTGGAGGCTTTCAGTCACGGACGGGCCAAGGATGGTGGCCTCGGAAGCTTTTCAGTCAGGGTGGGTTATTGTGAGCAATTACTATAGTTTTACCAAGTCGGTTAACTTAACACTTGAAAACAGATTACAGAAAAGTCAATACCTAAAATGCGCTTGAAGGAATCTTAACTCTTTAGCTTCCGTTCAAATTTGTGTGTACAGCAAACTCTAATTATAAGAAATATACGTCCTGCAGCAAAAGTCCACCACTGTCTTACCAACTCTGGACTTATGTTGCTAAGTACTCACAAAACCGCAGTGCGGGATCGCGGAAGAGGCTCTCAACTAACTAGCTACAAATCCTTCTTTAACACCAAGAGTTTCCAGACAAAACTGATTCGCTTATCAAGTGTGTTAGTAAGCGAAGTAATGACGGCTTGACTATTAATAGAGAGGTAGTTTCTTGAGTAAGAGCTTAACCATGTATTCTCAGGACACACAGCCAAATTTCATGGTAGATTAGGGATTCCATTCCTATCTTAAACTTGTTGCATGAAGAAAATGTAGACCAAAATGTATGACGTGGTGTACTTGAGTTTCTATATTTTCATATGGTTGTCAGAGCCTGTTGCATCCACCTTACTGACCCATACCTGGAGCTCTGAGGGCGCTGAAGGCATCATCCGCTGGGAAATGAGCCCTTGCGGTAGGGAAGTGATCAAATTATTTCCAGCAGTTTCACAAAATAAAGAAATCTTTAATCTGCTTATCAATAGAAGACGCACTTAAGTTCAACTCTGAACTCTAACTGACGATTGTTCAGTGGACTTAGTAGTGGTAAAAACCTTACAACTCATCAACTGCACACCAACAACTAATCACACCTTTCCCCGAGATGGTTAGAGGCTGAAAGACTTCAGAAGCAGCGGCAAAATATTAATCTGGTAAGCAAGACATTATGTCGTGAGTCTACCATTAACGAACTGGAAAGATGATTCACTCAAGGGAAAGAGAATCTGTTTAGTCAGACCTGAGCTCCGTAGGGTAACAGACTTCAGAGCGCGTATTTTACGAATGATTTTCTTCTGGGGAGCTTTGTTGAAGTTAGTGTGGCTGATATACACTGTTCAGGCCTTGGTTTAGTCTCACAATACGGGGTGTGATCCTGAGTACATCAGTTAGGAACTGTCTGAAAAGTTCCCCTTGGGAAAGAAGGAATGTCTGGCATCCGTGATGGCGGTGACAGTATTCCTCTAGTTGCAGCGTCATCCATGCTTAGCACCCAAGTCTAGGAATACTGAGCGCTCTGATGTCCACGATGACTCACCGTGAGTCGGTATCCGGCCTGCACGTCTAAACGTCCGATACCAGATGTTGTGTCGTCGTGCGGGCGGGGGATCAGAGCGCTGGTGTGAGTGCGTCCCGACCAGTGGGGTGGCATTACTTGGGTCGGTTGCCCATGGTGGTTAGAATAAGGTAGAGTATGTTCTGACCATGAGTGGGAACTTCTACAGTTAGTGTGTGTGTGTGTGTGATTACTATCTGTGTGCTACAGGAAGACTGGTTTTACACTCGAGTTACCCTATCTCTTAACCTTACACACACACACACACACACACACACACACAGCGTGTCTTACCCCTATGTAAAGGAATACACATACACACCCCAGCTAATACTAGGCACCCAGGTATCACTGGCGTGAGAGCAGAGAGCACCTTCCCTCTATGTTTAAAGAAGGAGTTCATCGAGCAGCTGCAAGTAAAAATGAATCTAAAGTCAATTTGACGATAAAATTCTCTTCGAGATCCTTGTTAACTCCTTAATGTAGTCATTTGTATAAGTCATAACTTAACCATAATACTGCAAGGTGATATATGTGACTTCCATGGGTTCATTATGTAGGTGAGCTTACCAGATTCATATAGCAAAATGAAAACCGTCTTACGTTCGGATATTAGTCGCTACAAAAAAGATTGTATAATAATATGTATTTCTTTATAAATGGATATGATATCTGAACAGATGTAATACGCTCTACAGATGAAAACTCTGAATGAATTTACTTTTTATCTAAGCGGCATATTATCAAATGATCAGTGAAAGGTTCTGTATATATAGGTTTTCTATATACAGACGGGCGAAACATTTTTCCTTGACACTGACATTATAAAGAAGACTTAGATTGCCATTCAGTTCTTTTTCTCGAGGTATATATAGCCCAAGACTGTGCTACTTCCAGTAGCAGGGAAATTGGACTCCTTTAGAGTAAAAACTTTAATAAAACCGTACTTTCATTGATACAAAGGTGACCTTTTACTTGCCGGGTAACCTCCAGCAGGCAAAGTATATATATATATATATATATATATATATATATATATATATATATATATATATATATATATATATATTAAGCAGTGTTTAGGATATAAGGAAAGAGCAAAACACAATGAATAATATATGTGAACACAAACGTACCTACAGAAAACGGCACAAGCAACTGAAATGGCCAGGATGCAGGGAAGACTAAAACATTCTTTGTTTCGTCGCATTCTTCCTGCGGGACATGGCATACATACAGACAAGGATAAAGACAAACGCATATAGGGAATGGGTAGACGAATAGTAACTGCTTTCAATGATATTTTGCCAAAAGTCAGGGCTAGCGCGTTATACTCACCGCAGAATATGAAGGAGTTACCAAGAACGAATCTAATGTTATGTGTGATATGGAGACATTGTGTGTTTGTGAATTGAAAGACGTTTGCTTAAGTGCGGCTTCGGCAGAACGAAAAGCACGCAACCTGACCTAGAGGAATTAAACTTGACAGCCACTGATATTATGGCTCACTGCGCAGCCGTTTCCAACGCTCCCGATACCCAGGCGGTAGAACCTCTCTGGTCGATGGTTGCCTGCTACCTTCTGCCAACCAAAAACTGAGAAAAACAAGCAAACACAAACATAAGCATAAACACATATACAAAAACACACAAGTATGAACGCATGCACAAACACGATCACACAACTGTACATATACACGCACGGAAATACACATGTACATAGATACAAGCACGTACATGAACACACACACGCATGAAATCACACTTTTAAACACCTACAAACCCACACAAACCACACACAATCCCATGCATACAAACACCCGCACGCGCACACGCACGTATAAGTGGTGGGACCCCACGAGTGTAAAACTCCCTCCCCGTATAAGTACACACTGATGGCCTACCAACACACGCAGAAACACACAAACACACTCACACCAACACAGCCATTCCTCTCCTCCCACACAAACACAGAGGGAGAAACACGCCGTACCTAAACAACAAACACATAAAAACTGCGCGCCGGGCGGAATGACGCCGTGGCCAGGTTGGGCGACAATTTGTTCCCCGACCAGTCGCCCTTGCGCGGCATCTGCTCCCTCCCGCCGCTACAAATCGGGACAATCAAACCACCTAGTTGGCTTGTTCGTGGCCATGCGTGGATTTACGAGCGAGTTTGTTGCCAGACGCCGCCAGTTATCTTGATTAAACGATGATTAGATGTTTTGTTTTGCTGTGACTTGTTATTGGATTTGGGGAGGTTTATCGGGGGATCCCCCGGTTTATATCAGGGGAGCCCGGGTGCAACTTGACACGGGTTATATATAAGGGGAGAAAGTTGCACCATTTTCTCACATACTATTTCACAAACGAGAGCTGAAAGACAATCTGGGGTGATAAAGGCTGTTTCTACAGCTCGCACTGTTTATTCATCAGATTCTGACTTGTGATGTGTTTTGTTGATGTGTTGCGAGGTACGGCGTGTGTCTCCTTGGCAACTCTCTCTCTCTAAGAACTGCTATAAAAACCAAGAATCTCTCTCTATCTCTCTCTCATGGCATCCGTTTTCCATATCAAGAAGAAACGCTTTTTTTTGAGGAAATTGGGATCTCCATCATCAGAACTAAAAGCATCTTAAGCATAGCACTGTCCTCACCATAAAAGTCGAGAAACGTATGTATCTTAGGAAAAAAAAAAGAATCGATATTTCTTATTTATCTGAGAACCCAATATACCACATGACTATGCTTGAACAATGTCAATGACGGGGAGGAGGAGAGCTTGCTCTAATGAAACATTTAATGTCTCTGCAAGTCCTCCGTGGTGTTCATCCTACAAATGTCAAAATTCCATTCAACACATAGAGGTGAAGAAGGATACTTGCTGTCCAGATGTTAGACTTTCTCCGGACACAAACAGGGGGTCTGGACCAGATGGCATTCATCCTCGCCCTCTAAAGGATTGTGCCTCGGAAGGTGCGCCTGTACCTGTTCGTCTGTTCCGTTTTTTAAAAGCCAGAACTTGCCCTCCTCCTTGGAAACAGGCATTGGTATAGTCTGACCCCAAAAAGTGTGACTATTCTACTCCCTTTACCTATCGCCCTGTTGTCTGAATCCCTCCTCGCCTCAAACTTCCCTCTCTCCTAATCAATAACGGTGTCTCAATGGATTGTTCTTGGCTCCTACACTCTTCCTTGTTTATATCAACGATATCCATTCTGAGGATAACCGGATGCACTCACAATGACGACTGTGCATTGCATTCTTCGATCTACTCCATTTTCTTTCGCTCTGTCTGCGTCTCGTCTCGTCACAGCTTCCGCTATAACTCGGACATTGTTATCCAGTGAAGCAATGAATGATAAGGTTACGGTTAATGTCTTTAAAGCCCCAGTTTCTGCCCAACTCTCTTTCCAAAATCCAGTACAACTTTACTCTCTTCTCTGATGAATCTGTAACCCCACCAATTAACACATGATCACACACCATGTATCGCTGTAACAAGTGACCAAACTTGAACACCTCATTACTCAAGTAGCTAAGTCTGCCTCTAAAACTGGGATGCCTTAAATCATTTCTTTTGTCTAGCAGCTCCAAATATACAAGAGACTTAACTGTCCTTGTACTGAGCGCTGCTCTTACATATGGGGAGGCTCTAGTTCTACTTACTTGTACAGACAGAATAAAGTCTAAAGCGACTTCTCAACTTTCCTAGTCTGACCTCGAAAATTGACCCACTTGCCATGCACTGCAGTGCTGGGTTCACTTTCCCTCTTCTTACAGAAATCACGTTGGTTACTGGACCCGGGTGCTAGCAGTTTGTGCCCCCCCCCTCCCCCCTTTAGGTGAAGAACGTACTACTCGCAGGCTATTGCATCACATGAATCTTGAGCGGCCATTAGCAACTCAAGGGTGAGCCTTTGTGACATCTGTATTTTTCTCTACACTGCGAAGCTTCGGAATTCCTAACCTCATCACATCCTTCCCAACACGAGCAATCCGCCCTTTTTTTAAAGGAAGCATTTCCACTCACTCTAAAACTCTTGATATATCATTCTTTCTCTCTCCTTTACTTCTCTTTCTCTATCCCTTTCAATATTTCAATTATGGCTTAGCCTCGATTCGGACTTTTGTCCGAGACTAGGACCTCAAATTATATATATATATATATATATATATATATATATATATATATATATATATGTTTATCACACTCTT